>CBVK0102110464.1:0-26217 GCA_900067695.1 Picea abies
TGGGCCATATCCAAGCTATGGAAAAGAGGAGAAGAATTCAACTTTGAGAGGAAATTTACTCTGGAAAAATTATTCACTTCATATTGAGTATGCATCCCTTTATCCTTTTAAGTATGAACACATTGTTCATCCCGTAAGTTCTTCCCTATGTAATTGAGAAACTCATTGTATCTGTTATATGATCTTTACTTTGGTGGAGGATTGAAGTGATGGAGGCCCAACTAGAAGGGACTTAGTTTCTTGGTTTCAAACCATGCCGACAAGGAATTTTGTCATTCATACACTTCTGTTGATTACATTTTAATAAAAATACTCTTTGCTCGTGTAATTAATGTCTTGCAAATATTTGAATTGTTATTCCATGGGCATATTTGCTATCAATATTGATGGATTATTCTATTGAATGTGATAACTTTATATATTATCACCATATGCTTGTGTATCCTGGTTGTTGAGGACAAGTTGCAGGTGTATTGCTTTCAGTCAAGTGCTCAATGGTGGACTTCATCGAACATCTAGATGAGGTAGGCCCTTTATATTGTCTTGTTAGAATATTTTTTTATATAGCATACTTGATATTAGATTTGATTTCTGCAGTCATTTTCATCTGTCGTGGTTTACCCCATGCCATAGAGAGATTTTCTTCATAAAATTCATGCCTTCTTGATTTCCTTGAAATGTAAGCGATCACTCGACTATCTTACATCAAAAATCCACCTATACCTTCCTTGTATCCATCTGTGCATACCAATAATTCCTTGTCCATGTAAGGAACTTTCAATATCGGTGTTTTCATTAACAACTCCTTAATATTTTTAAATGCTTCTGTGCATTTCTCTGACCATACAAATTTATTTTTTTTCTTCTGCAATTCTGTAATTGGATTTTCTATCTTTGAAAAAACTTCGACAAAGCGTCAATAATAACCTGCTAACCCCATAAATATACATAGTTCTTCTACATTAGTCGGTGTTGGACATTCCATAATAGCCTCTAATCTCCTTGGATCCACAATGATACGTTTTCCATATATCATATGTACCAAATCATGAATCTTCATCCGGTAGATAGAACACTTCGATAACTTCCCATGTGATATCCTCGAATTACTCAAAAATTAATTATTTCAAAGTTGTTGTTCAAAAAAAAAATTCCATTTATAAATTTTTTTTTTTAGATTTGTGGAAATATGTAATTATTATTTTTATGACTGTTAAACAAAAGTTTGAATTTCCAACTGTCCTCTTTTGATGGGCACATGTATGAGACAAAATTGTTACTAAAATTAATGATGGAGAACAGATGGAACAACCGGGATAAAAATAGTTGACTATGACTCCATGTGTGCGGAACAGGTTTAAGTTAACTCAAACCTGATTTTTACAAGTGTCAGAAGTTGAGTTTTGTCACTAGTAGCCCTTTAAAATCAGGGATTTGTAATGTTTTGAATTTCCTAAGGAGGGAAAGGAATGGAAATTCTTAGGAATGAGATAAATACAACATATGTGGGAGGTAGAATGTTTCTTAGTATGTTGGGAAAAAAAATTTGTTTTGTTGTTATGAGGACATCTGGTGTTAGGAAAACGATTTTTCTGAACTGTTCAGGGAGACAGTGGCTAAGGAGTGATACTTAGTTTTCCCTTATGGATTCATGGTCAGGATAGGGATTTATCATAACAAGTGATCATGGTTGTTCTATATCTACGGTTGGGAGGAACATGGTTGTTCCATTAGTTTCCAACATCGTTGTTCAGATATCTATCTTAAATGTGTATTTTCATTTTTCTGAAGTGTTGTTTGGTTATTCTTATATATATATATATATATATATATATATATATAGCTGTGTCTCATGGCCATGATAATTTTATTGATTTTTCTAATGCTTGATTACCTGTTAATGTTTCTGGTGGAATTTCACTTGAATTAATTACAATATCTGTATGTAGGCTACATAACTGATTTACCTAGACTAAATAGTCACTTTATGGATATTTTTGTCACACGAAACAAACTAGTTCAGGAAATAAAGAAGTGAAATCAAATCAAATATATTGTATTGAAGCAATAGTAAGTAAATTGTGTGGTTTTACTTCTTCCTACATGTTATCCCTTGAATCATTGGAGTGTGGGAACCTCATACGGTCATAATTGAGTATCAAAGTAGAAGAGTTAAAAGTCCCAAATATATACATATATATTAACAAAAAGGTTATATGTACATTAAATATCAAAATTGTTGATTAGTCGATAGGTCGTTGATGTACACAGGACCTTGTAGATTGACTTCCAAAAAAAATATAAATACATTTGGGGTTTTATCTATAACCAATAATTCTATATCTAGTTTAAACAAAATTTAAAGAAACCACATTAATTGTCTATAACAAAAGTAAAAAGTGAAAATCTATCATCGACTTGTGGAAGTGAATCTCAATCAGAAGACATGACACCTGAGTACCTTTCTAATATTGGACGTTTCCCTTTGTGAATTCGAAGAATACGTTTTCAACATGTAAAATAGAAAAACAAATTATTAATAAAATATCCTGAATTAATTAAAGGAACAAGATAAAAAAAATGAGAAGAGGGCGTAAACTTATCTCGGGCCTAGATGGAAATCCGTTCATCCTTTTTTTTTACCCTTGTGAAGTAAGAGGTTTGTTACTCAGGAAGAGGAGCAGGCTCATAGTAGTTTAATGGATTCCCCCGCAAGAAAAGGGATCCATCATTAAACTAAAATACATACATAATTCAAATATGAATTAAAAATGTAAAAGATACATTAGTAGAGATCTATTATTTTTATAAATCCTTACATGTTTCATGAATTCATTAAAACACAACTGTTACTGCGAAGTTAACTAGGACGATATGAAAAGGAATTTATACCACATCTTATCTAAAGGAATAAATTACTGAGATTAATACAAAGTCTAATTGTTGAGAGTATTCATAGAGAATAATTTATAGAGAAGTAATTGCAGTAAGTATTTTACAGAGGGTAATTACCGAGAAGCAATTACAGAGACATAAAAGGCTACAACCTGTACGCATGGATTATTTAAGAGAAACTTATTTTATTTTTTTAAAACATGTCAGTGAAAATATGCACAAACGTTTGAAAAACACATTTATTGTTCTTACAACAGGAGGTTATTTTCAATGATAGAATACACGATCTAGCGACCATCAAAGAATTAACGAAGAAGACCCAATAAAGTGACATGCATGTTATTTGATATGAGTTTCAATTTATGGAAACAATTTAGGTGAGGAGTTTTAAAGGATACAACATGCATATTTCAGAGATAGCTTTAGTAATCAAAGGAATGAAAATTGTCAACACTTCATTGCGAAGTAGACAAATCCCCTAGCTTATGGAACCAATATATATACGAAGTAATTACAGAGGACAACAAACTCTCTTAAAGGAGTTAGACCCATCGATGTTTCCTCAGAGAACCAATAGAGCCTCACCATAGGGTAACTACACATAATGGTATGTTTTTGCATGTTGATAGGGATACAACCAACATCGAGGGTCACAACCCTTTTCAAGAAAAATATAAGATACCCAAATAACGATTTTTATGGGCAGTCTGGGAGACTCACTATCAAAAGGATTGGAAATGACTTTCATTGTGGTTAAGAAGAAACTTGTCTATGCAAGGATTCAAGAATGAAACTAATTATTTACAAAATCTCATTACCATACACAGTATCTCCCCGAGACATTACTACAATATGTCTACACCTAAGCCAAGTTTGGTAAGAGTTAAAAGTGATAAGTGTACAAGTCATCACTACGTTTTTCATACAGTGGAAGTTTATCCATTGAATTCAAACTTGGAAAATAACTCAGAAAGATATGAAGCATAGTTCGAGAATGTTGTTTAAACCTTAATAGAGAAAAAACATAGTACCAGAAAACTCTTCAAAACAAGTTGCTTAACACATAAAGATCTCACCTGGTCATATGAAACCATGTGAATGTCCATACAACCCACTGTTTCATGTATCTACACCCATGTCTAAACTCTACAGAGTAATCCAGTCACAAAGAGCAACATTATCAAGGGAAAACTAGTGAAAAAATACCAGAATGGTCGAATATGATGAGCGTAATGGTGCCTCGAGCCCATTGTTCATGTTCTAAAGGGTGACATAGTACCCCCCCACTTTCATGTGAAATCGGTGAAGTGGAGACTCTCATTGGATAGTTTGTGGGTGTTAGCATTGAAAGTTACACATTGACTGCTAAAGTGCAAGATTTGTACCCATCAATAGGTTTATGAGATAAGTCTTAAAATGTGGTGTAAAATGGGCCAAACTCAATTCAATGATGTTAAAACTCAAGAAATTCTAGATGAAATGTATCAACAAAAGAGGTCTTTTTAAGTTAGATCATGTTTTTGAGGATTAGTGTGAATAGAAGGAAGACTTAGTAATAAAATGAGGTGAGTCTACCACTAGCATCGGGATTTTCCAGTAGAGTAAGGAGAGAAAAGATTCAGATGCAAGAACTTCTTAAATACAAGAAAAAAAGCTATGATAAAGCTATAACAATATCACAATCAAGCATCCATTGCAATACAACTACAAGATATAATTTGAATCCTTCAATGACAATCAAGTTTCAGAGTGAGAGAGATAAGATGGGAAAAAGAAAAATAACTTCCATTAAAAAAGATTTCATCAAGTATGATACATCAAAACCAGAGTAGGATCTGTCTCATTTAAATCACTAAAAAGGTCTTTTACATCAACCATTCGAAGAAAGAAATTTCTTATAATGTTGATTATATAACCTAGGAAATAAATGATAGCATACAATGTGATTTCCTCCTCTAACATAGGATTCTTTCATCTTAAAATGAGGTAGTAACACCTGTACAAACTAGAAATAACAAAATTCTACAAAAAAGGATAATATTGGCAACTACCCTAACACCTTCATATTGCATAACGAGGTGTCATTTGAGTGCATTTCTTTTGTTTCCAAGTATCCTCTGGCTTTAAACTAACTTTCAAATAATTGTACCATGCTCCCCTATCCATATGGTGACTGTTGATACTCTTTAACCCATCAAAATATGAGTTTCCAGTGAATCCTGTAGCAGTGATTGTATCATCTAGTTTGCAGCAGAATTTACAACGAAGTCAGGAGCATTTGACTGTGTAGACCCGTTCACTGTGCCAGGCACTGTGAAATGTCCTGTAGCTACCTATTTTTTCTATTTGAGCCCAAAACAACCAAATTGTTTTCTGAGAGTTAGGTATTCCTGTATAAGCCTCATAATATGATGTATGAGTGAAAACTTAGTTATAGGCATTATGCTTCCCTAAAATCTTAAAAAATGCAAGGATAAGCACTTCCAAAACTGAGATTCTTTAAGGCACTTCACTTCACTTCCTAAGTCTGGTACTCCTTTTGGTGGAATCTTGGTTCAACACATTCAAATTTATTTGGGATAACTCTTCCTTGAAATGTTGCAGCTTCATTTTAAGACTTTTGGTCTACACTTGTAAATCCTTGTTATGTCTGTATAAATTATTAAGCTTCCTATGGAGGGGAAAAAATCTCTTTTTTGTAAACCTAACCTTATCAATAGTTTCCAAATGCATATCCATCAGATCCTTAAATTTTTTCTCTCAGACAACCCTTGTCCCTTCAATTCAGTAATCTCCTTTATGGATTCTCTAAGTTGTTTGATGAGCCTTTTAAAAGGAAGGTTTTTAGGGGGAGTGTTATGTCTATGACTTCAATATATTTTTCAACAAATTCAAATTTACCTTTACCCTTTCTCTTGATGGGAGCTTCTATTATGTCCTCTTTTTCAACACCTTCCTTCCTAGATGATGACTTGGTGAAGGTCCTCCTAGATTTAGTTTCAACTACATTAGTTGGTGAGGGGAAGAGTAACCTCCTTCCTCTTGTGCCTTTGGCTCTAGCTGATGGAAGTTCTGCTAATTTTGGAGCTAGTTGGGGTGAAAGCTCTCATTATGGAGAGTAATAATATCCCCTTCTTCTTCTTGATCCTTAGGAGCCTAATCAATTTTAGCAATGACTTTTCTCTTCCTCTTCGTACTATTCTTTGTGTGGATAGTGGTATCAACCTGAACAAGAATCTTCACTTTATATTGTGGAGTAGGAGAACAATTTAATTGCAAATGTGCAGAGGCAATGGACTGATCTGAGTCAATGTTTTTATTCTTCAACTCATTCATCACAAGCATTTCACTCAACCTTGAGTGAAAAAAATTGCGTCCACAACCTTGGACTTGGCTTGGACCCTATCATCCATTTTCCCAATGCTTATAAACAAATATAAAGGGAGGTTCATGAGGTATTTTCCTGTGAAGTGCAACAAACATCTAATGTGGTATTGTTAAATCATATTAAACCTACCCTAACAGGTGAAATATCTATGGATCACCCTTATCATCTTATCAATACTTCAACCATGTGGTCCTAGGAACTCCCTTTCATAGGTTATCTCCCTGGCATTCTAATTTAAGGAATTCTTTAGAGAAGGGTGCATTTAGATTCCTGGACTTAAACCATATTTCACCAGTGTTTGGTATCTCAGTAGCTTCTGATATGGTTTCTTTAGATACTTGAAGTTCAAGAGTCCCCACCTTTGTCTTGGTTCCATCAAAATTCAAGGAAAATTCTCTATCTACCTCAGGGTGCCCCCTCTACATCTTCTGATGGAAATTGAAACATCCCACTCTTTGGAAGACCTCTCTAATAAGAGGTTCAACAAAAAAAACCTGTATGTCATAGGGTTTTGTCCTCATTATCCCACATTGTTGTGATACTTTTTATACCGTGGAATATCCATTGATGATATAGGAATAATACTAAGACAACAAAATGAGTGATGCAAGAGGAAAAGAAAAAAGACAAAGGTATTTGGTTTTGGATGGAAATTTGTTTTCAAAGATGGCTTCTGTCTAGGGTTTTAATTTTCTTCATCCTATTTGACCCCTATACTTATGAAAGAGCAACTGATAGTTAGGAAATTGAAGACGAACATACAAGAAAAATGGAGATGCAAGGAGGAAGATTGATGTAAAAGATTTTGTTCAATACCTCACCCTCACTTTTACAAAATCATCATAACTTTATCAACAAAGTTATTTTCAATTTCCAAAACAAAATAGATATACATTAGACTTAAAATAAGAATGAAAATATTAATGGTAAACAACTTCTATAGTTGTGAGGTAAATGAATAATAGTGTTGAATTGTTGCACAGGGTTTGCAGTGCCAAAACAAGGGATTCACAACAAAATTCACAATGTAGGTAGAAAAATCCAAGTAAGGGATAAGCACGGTGGCTTGACAACAAGGTTTCCTCCATATTTATATAAAAAAATATGAGAGCTCTGCAGATGGCTGAGAATGGAGATAATAAAGGTAAGAGCGATGTTTGGTATTGTGGATCACCAATTTGCAGTGCCTAGGAGAAACAATTACAAGCACAACCTTTTATTGTTCTTCAACAAGGCTTAAAAATCTCATGGATTAGCTAGAGACTGAGGATTAAATTTTGATATGCTTGAGTTTGGACAAATCCACTTGCATTTCCTTTAAACTCCAACTCATTTTCCCAAGCCAGTTCACAACAATTTCCATAGCGCCTATCTTAAAACACCTGTTTTTGTAGTGCTGAGCTAGAAACAATTTGAAATATTGGGAAAACAGTTAGAAGAGATTTAAATGATGAAATCTCATATTATTTCCTTAAAAAAATGAGTGCTAAAAACAAGGAGATCGGTTGACAAAGCATCATAAGTGCAATTATGGCAATGAGAGCAAAGTGTACTTGATATGCACTATGAAATGTCTTGATGAGATGGAAGCGTACAAAAATAACTTGATTTGACCCTATAACGGGTAGAGGGACAAAGTGGAGGGGTTTTATCACATCGTGGAAGTGGTGAAATGTCATGGTGGTGGTGGAGGCATAAGGACGATGGCTTGTCTAACCATGTCATAAAGATGAAGACATAAACCAATAGTTTGGTCCAACATCATCCTTAACTCTATTTTTGCTAAGACCTAAGAATACTATAATGAAGAGAACACAGTAAAAAATAAAAAATACTATGGATAAAAATAAAAAACCTAAGGCTGAATTGACCCAAACAGTTCCATGTGATAACACCAGGAGTGTCAGAACTCAGGGTACATGGTAGGTAATCCTTATTTAAAGAACCTTCTTTACCTTAAATGTGAGATAATAATAGCATTAGGTCTTAACTTCCAAAGTGCATGATTGATTTGGCATTCACTATTTCATTAAGAGCCACTGTGTCCCTTGTATTTTCTAGATAGTGGGACGAAAGGTCGTGTTAAGACATGGTGCCACCTATGTCGAGTAAGCTTAATACCTAACGCAACTAACTTAACATATGGTCCCTTGGTTGTGACTTGGAGAAACCCTTTTTTTTTTCTTGTTTAAACTATGTATAAAATTATATGGGGAGGACTCACATAAATAACAATAGCACAATTCATCGTTATAGTTAGGAATTATTTCCTCCTAGCATCCAATAATAAAAGTTATGGATTAACCTTCATGCACTATAAAATAGTGTAATAGCATAAAACAATACAAATTTTGATTGAGATTGTAATCCTTCTAGTGTAGTATTAAACTACTATGGGGGAAATCCTTTATGCTACAAGAATAGTATAATAAATTTAATAAGAATATATCTTCATGCATATAATAGTAGTCTTCTCTCATGAATAGATTTTCTGGAAAGTAGACTATACTTTCTCAAAAAACAAAAACATTCTAGCAATTTTTGGGGGTACATTACATATGGCATCAGAGTTGTTGGCTACAAAACTTAGGCCTAAGAGAAACACTAGAAAGTTATTTTTCTAAAGGAAAAATCTAACAAACAATATTTATTGTTACAAACAGAAAAAAAAAGAAAAAAGAAAAAAAAAAACTTTTGTAAAAATGATAATGCATAATGGAGGAGATAGATCTGATAGGAAGCAAAATCAAGAGCTCCCTAGAGACCCAAAACTTCATAGTGAGGGAAGTTCCACCAGCCAAGTATTGGAAATGAGGAGGACTCTTATTGTGGAATTGCAGGTGTTTAAAGTTGATAATGAAAAGTTGAAGAAAGCTAAAGAAGATCAGGTGGAAATAAATTAAATATTGTTACACATTATAGCAAAAAATGAGAGTCCAAGAGACAATTATATGGAAGAAGAGTTCAGTAAAAATTCCTCAAAGAATTCTAGTCATGAAACAGAAAGAGAAGACAACTCTTTTGAGGACACACACATGAAAGAAATCAAGACATCTACAAGAAAGAAGAGAAAATAATTAGACCACTTGGAAGGTGAATTCAAAAAGATAAAACCCTCTACCATTGATGGGAAATCAAAGACTGGTGAGGAAATTGAATCCTGGCTACTAGACATAAAGAAATACTTTCAAATTTATAATTATTCGAGTAAAATGAAGGTTAGAATGGCCATTTAAAACTTAAAAGGAAAAACTAGTATTTGGTGGCAAGACCTGATGCTAGCAAAAGGATTGAAAGAAAAATGGATGGAATGGTCAGAATTCAAAAAGAATTTCAAGAAATAATACATATCAGAAAGTTATTATGAAAGAAAGACTAAATAATTTTACTAATTGCAACTAGGACACATGCTTATGGATGATCTGATTAATAAATTTCTAGATCTGTTGAGGTTTGTGCCTTATATCAAAGAAGATAAGGTTAAAATTCAAAGGTTATTGAGTTGTCTACTAGAGTGTTATAAAGACAGAATTGAATTTGATAATACTAAATATTTAAATGAGTTATTTAGGAAGGCCAGAATGTGTTATGAACAGTATAAACAGAGATCTGAAATTCCCAAGGCATGGAAAGATAAGAAACATGATAAATTCAATCGACGCAAGAAAGGTTTCCAACTGGCCCCTTTCTGTAACATGAAAAAATGAGTCCAAACGAAGAAATATCCATCTAACACCCAACATACTCGAGGGGGAAATAAACCAGTTAATTTGGGACTCAATAAGATAGGGGACAACCCCAGAGAACTATTGAAAGGTTAGGAGTGTGGAAAACCCCACCTATGGAGGAATTGTACATGCTTAAACCCATCAATAAAAAATTTAGTCTGTAATATTCAAGAGGCTTCAATAGTTGTAGATATTGGCAGAAGCATGCATAAGATCAATGCATCTTTGGATGGCAGGAAAGAATATCATCAATCCACTATTATGGAAGTTGAAGGTAAAATTCATAACAATAATGTTTCTATACTAATTGACCCAGGAGCTAGTCTGAGTTATATTACTCCAACCTTAGTAGAATCAAACAAGTTAAAGAAGGTAAGACATGTTAAATCCTAGTTAGTACAACTAACAATAGGGACAAAAATAAAGGTAACAGAATTTGTTTTTGATTGTGAACTCAGTATAAGTCATCAGAATACAAAGTTAAACCTGAATGTGTTAACTTTAGGGTTGTATGACATAACTATCATAATGGATTGATTAGAAAGACATAAAGTGATATTGAGTTGTTATGAAAATTCATTCATGTACAAGGATGAAAATAATATAGTGAGAATAGTATAGGGAATCAGAAAATGAGTTTTTGTTCGACAAATATGAGAAATGGAATTCACAAAATGCATTAAAAAGGGTTGCAAAGTATATGCTATTCAAGTAACTAATCTTTTGGAATAATTTGTAGTCCTTCAAGGGTTTGGAGATGTATTCGTAGAAGAGATACCCGAACTAACTCCAAGGAGAGAAATAGATTTCTCTATCGATATACTACCTCGATATGCTCATGTATCAAAGGAACCTTATAGAATGAGTGTTCCCAAACTAATAGAACTGAAAATTCAGTTACAGAAAATGTCAGATAAATAATACATCAGACGAAGTTGTTTACCTTGGGAAGCATCGGTTTTGTTTGTTAAATAGAAATATGGAATGCTAAGATTGTGTATTTATTATCATCAACTAAATAAAATGACGGTTAAAAATATATACCCTTTACCTAGAATCAACGATATCTTTGACCGGGTTGGAGGAGAAAAAATATTCTCTAAGCTAGATTTGAGATCTGGTTATCACCAAGTCAGGATAAAGGATGAAGACATAAAGAAAATAGCATTTAGAACATGTTATGGACATTATTTATTTGTAGTGATTCCATTTGGACTTACAAATGCACCAACAACTTTTATGTGCTTGATGAATAGTATATTCAACCAGTATTTGGATAAATTTCGTACTCACTTTTATCAATGATATTTTAATCTATTCAAAAATTGAAGAAGAACATGAACATCATTTAAAAATAGTATTACACACTCTAAGAGAACATAATTTGCATGCTAAGTTTGATAAATTCTATTTCTACCAAAGGAAGATACAATATTTAGGGCATGTAATATTGGAAGATGGTATTTCCTAAAGAAATAGTATACAAAAGGTCATTCATGGGGATTACTGACTATTATCGGAGGTTTATCGAAGGATTTTCCAAAATTGCCTATCTGATTACATCACTGCAAAAAAAGGAAAGGGAATTTAATTGATATAAAAAATGCAAAGACAATTATGACAAACTAAAATGATTGTTAACTATAGCACCAATCCTTAAGGTAGTATATCTAGATAAATACCTTACAGTTTGTGTGGATGCAAGTAAAGAGGTATCAGGAGGATTTTTAACACAAGATGGACATGTCATATGTTATGAATCACGTAAATTAAAGGAACATGAACGAAACTACGTAACCCACGATCTAAAGTTAGAAATAGTAATTCATGCATTGAAAATGTGGTGGCATTATTTAATGGGAAGAAAATTCCTATTAATAACAGATAATAGTGGTGTAAAACACTTGTTCATTCAATAGGATCTCAATGCAAGACAAGCGAGATGGTTTCCCTTTTTAAGTGAGTTTGATTTCAAATTATGACACATCAAGGGAAAATAAAATAAAGTTGCAAAAGAACTAATTCGAAGGACTAATGCACTATATGAAGTAATTATCAACAAAGTAGAAAATTGTAATATCCCCAAATTTTAGAATATTAAATTCTAAGTGAACTTTGGAATAAATTTCTATTTTTGGAAAATTCAGATTTTGAAATTATTTTCCATATATGAAAAATCCGATTTTGGAATTTTTATTATTGTAATTAATTACTTGATGATTGTTGGGAAACGATTTGACTTGTCCAACTAACCTCTTTTATTTTTGACACATGTGAAAGACAAACTTTTTATAAACTAAATGTTGGAATACAAATGGAACAAAGAGATTAAAAATAGCTGACCATGACTCCATGAGTGGGGAAGAAGTTTGAGTTACCTTGAGGATGATTTTTACAAGTGGAAAATGTGGAATTTGACCACTAGAAACCTCTAAAAATCAGGGATTTGTAAAGCTGCAAATTTCCCAAGGGGGGAATAAAATACCTAGGCACAAGATACATATAAAAACAACATATGGAGGAGGCAGGATGCTACTTAGTATGTTGGAGAAAGGAAATCTATTTTTTGTTATGAGCACTGTGAGTGTGAGTCAAAGGAATTTATTATTTGTGGATGGTGACTATAGCAAGGAGGATCATTATGTTTTCCCTTATGGACTCATGGTCAGGCTAGGGGGTGAATAGGGAAAGTGAAATTGGTTGTTCTATTATATGGTTGGGTGGAACGTGGTTGTTCCATTTGGATTCGAGCGTCAAGTTTCTGATATGTATCTTGACTTGTATTCATTTTCAATGCTATACTTTTGATTATTAATTGTTAGGAATATGATGGCTTATTATAGTGGAATGATACTATAATTTTTAATTGAAACGTGATGATGGTATATATATATTTACATGTATATATATAGATTTTCTCAGACATAAAGAAATGGCATAACTATTTTATACTCCTATTAGCAATCGAATATGGTTGTACATGTGTAATTAATTATATAGATATAAATATATATGTTCTCATGCATACATAAATGATAGGACTATTTGTTATGCTCCTATTGATCATGGGATTATATTGAATTGCCATTTAAATCTATACATACACAATTACCTAGAGAATAGAGATAACAAATAACAATTCGAATACATTGTTTATTACCACAAAAATATAGTGATGAACTCAAAGTATCTTATAAAATCAACCTTTGTATTCAATCGATCATTGTTCAGAATATTACAATTGGAGTACCATAATCCAAACTCCACAACTTCTTATATTGTAAACAAAGTTCTAATAAAGTATACATAGAATCTGGTTATAACCTAAGTTAATGCGTGGAAGGACATGGAACTCAAATACCTTTCAAGTAAGATGATTCCTTCATCCAACTTCGCCAACTTGCACAATGTGCAAAGGAAGTAAAAGGGGGGTTTAGTAAACTATGGTAATATTTTTCTATGGAAATTAAAGAATAAGGATATGTCAAGAAAAATACTTAGCTTAAGTCCGACGAAGAACTAGATTGCCACTTTCTTTTGTGTGAAAATTTGTTCATGATCCATGAGGAGGAGGAGTGGACCCAAAATTGATTGATGGGTACCCTTGAAAAATAGAAAAGGGCCCCATCATTAATTTCACATATCCATGCATAGAAATTTACTCATAAAATAGAGAAAGTAAAAGTAAATAACTAGCATCGAAACAGATTGTGCATAGATTAAGAAAACATGAAGTATTATTTAATAACCATTTCATAAGAGGTGCATAAGATGCGACCTATGGATTGTTCAAAATGAATCACCAAAATTAAATAAGATTACAACAAGAACCAAATCCCTCCTAATAGAGAAATCGTTGTATAACTAGAGGATAAAAGAAAGTTTCATTTTCAAATGACTAAAACCTTGTTTATATTGCTAATTATATTCATGGAAAATAAATACGAAAACTTTTCACAGAGCGTAAATTTACGAATTCCCACAAAGGATGAATATGGCTATATATGTATTTACAGAGAGCGTAGATCCACAAATTTCCATAGAGGATTAATATTGATATAGATCTATTTACACAAAGTGTAAATTTACAAATTCCTACAGAGTGTTAATCTATTTACACAGAGCGTAAATTTACGAATTCCCACAGAGTGTTAATATATTTACAGAGAGCCTGTTTATGAATTCCCAAGAGGATTAATACTGATATATGTATCTACAGAGAGTGTAAATTTATGAATTCTCACCAGAGGATTAATAATTCTATATGTATTTACACCAAGAGAAAATCCACGAATTCCCATAGAGGGTTAATCCTGCCATTTACATACATAGAGCATAAGTTACGAATTCCCACACAGGGTTAATAATGCTATTTAAAATTATACAGAGGGTAAAATTTGAACTCGCCAAAGAGGGTTAGTGTTTCCATGTAAATGCAGAGTGAAAATGATGAAAATCCCCTATGGAGTACCAACAACATACATGTCTGATAACACCAACCCGCGTAGAAAGTGTTGGGATCTTCGGGTGAATCCCATAGAGTAAGATTAATAGTAATACAATGACGACTACACTAAAAAACATATTGGGTTTAACATTTTAAATGGTACGGGCCACGACCCGACTGGGAAAAGAACCTTGAGTATAGGTTAGAATTTTAACAGTCAACCAAGAGAGAAATGTGTTGACTCTCCAAACCCAAAACTTTAAACCTAGTGGAAATTCAGGGTAGCAAATGCATACGCGCACAACTTTCAACTCTCAAACAGAGAAAGAAAAACCATGAGAGCTATTATTTTTTAGCTCACTAATTACATTGCATCAAACAGAGGGCACAACACAAAATATTTTCTCACAGAGGTCTTAAACAACGATTCTGTTACTCACCTTGGCACACATAGAACCCCGAGTATGCATTGTTGTTTTCTTCATCGCGCATCAGAGTTGAACCTCACCAAATCGCATCGGTCACGTTTCAATGTGGATACCAAAACTCATGTTATAGGACCAAAGAGATGAACCTCACCAAAGCACATCGAACGTGTTTCAATGCAGATACAAAAATCATACAAAAATCATGTTACAGGACCAAAGGGGCAAGAACAGTGAATGGATACTACCTCAAGGGCATCATTAGAGGAGTAAACACAGTAGGTCTGCACCATCACCTCTCCCATGTGAAGTTGAGGAAATGGAGAGCTTGTATTGGGCATGGTTTCCTAAGTGTTAGCATGGAGGGTACGAGACAATCCTCACCATTAATGACCTTGACTAGAAGTAAATCCCACAGACCTGTCATCCATCGCAAATGGTTTTCAAACCACTTCATTGCTGAGCTATGTTAATAATCAGGTAGGGTTTAACATTTTTAGGAATAGGTTATGTTCGTGGCACTAGAACAAAAGCATAATGTTATGGTGTATGTTTTGTTACTCGATACTAAAACCTTCGTTGGTATGGTATCCATATAACAATCCCAATGTTAAACGATATTTATATGTTATGTATAAAAACATTTCAACGCACTATGATATAGAAATACATTGAGGTGGATAGTTATATGATAAACGATATAATCTTTAGGAATAGTGTTATTGTTATGGTATCCATACGATAGTCTATACAGTAAGTGACGTATATCATTATGGTTAGTGCTAATGTTATGGACAAACTATATGATAGTTTATAGTCTATAGTTTATTACGCGTTGTATTTTAGATAACATGACCTGACATAGATATGATAGTTATTCTAAGGGCTATGATATCCCTGGTCGCAATTGTCTTAATAACAGATAAGTGTATGATTCTAATCCAATAGTGATGATAAATATACTATGAATACAATAAAGGAATAAATATATTTTTAATGTATTATCTCTGCGTCACAATCAAATGTTGAAGAGTCAAGGAGCTTTAATGTCCTCTAACAATTTCTTTTTTATTTGGGAAATTTGGGTTACATCACAAAAATGATATTGACGATAGGATTAAATATGCAACCAGAATTGATGAAAAATATATCAAACAACAGAACAATTGCAAAGAAATGACAAAAATCCACACAATACAGATCTCAATATAGATAAAAATGGGATGTTAAGGTTCAAACACAGGTTATATGTACCTAAATATATTGAATTAAAGATGATAATTCTTGATGAGATGCACAAAAATCCATATTCTGGTCATATAGGATACCAAAAAATGATAACAACCTTAAGAAAATAGTTTTATTGGCATAACATGAAAAATGAAATAGTTGAATACTTGTCTAAATGTTTAGATTGTTAACAAGTAAAGATTGAACATCAACATCTCATAGGTCTGTTACAACCTCTTACTATACCCAAATGGAAGTGGGAAATTATTTCAATGGACTTCATCACAGGTTTTCCTAAGACTCAAAGAGGGAAATTATTTCAATGGACTTCATCACAGGTTTTCCTAAGACTCAAAGAAAAAATGACTTAACTATGGTAGTGATTGATAAGCTAAGTAAATCTGCACATTTTATACATGTGAAATCTACTTACAATGCGATTAATATCACTGAAATTTTTATGAAGGAAATATTTAGGTTTCATCGAATTCCTAAGATGGTCATTTCATATAGAGATGTCAAATTTACATCCAATTCTTTGAAATAATTGTTTGCAGTTTTGGGTACTAATTTGAATTTCAACATAAGTTACCTTCCACAAACGGTATGGAAAACAAAACAAATGAATCAAATTATAGAAGACATGTTATGAATGTATGTAATGACAAAACCAATTGAGTGGGAATAATATCTACATTTAGTTGAATTAACATACAATAATGGGTATCAAGCATCAACAAAGATGAGTCCATTCAAAGTGTTATACGAAAGGAAATATAAAATCCCAATCAGTTGGGATAATCCAGTTGATAGGATTATGGATGGACCAAAAATGCTCCAAGAAATGGAAAGGATGGTAAAAAGGGTAAAACAAAGCTTGAAAGAGGCACAAGATCGACTGAAAATCTATGCAGATCTAAAAAGGAGACGTCAAGAATTGAAGATTGGAGAGCATGTATATCTCAAAGTTGAAGCGAGGAGAAGCTCCATAAAAGTAGGAAGTTGTTCCAAGTTGGCACCAATATTTTTTGGTCCTTCCAAGATTTGAACTCGAATCGGACCAGTGGCGTGTCAACTAACACTTCCTGCAAATTTAAAAGTTCATAATATTTTTCTTGTTTCATTATCAAAAACATATATTCATGATCCTACTCACATCATTGATTGGAACATGGTGCAAAAGGCGAGTTCCAAGCGAAACCTCTATGCATTCTGGATAGAGAAAAAATAGTACTTCATAAAAGAGCCATCGTCGAGGTAAAAGTGCAATGGAAGCACTTTAGTCCCGAGGAGGCTACTTGGGAATTGGAAAAAGAAATGCAAAAATTTTATCGAATTGTGTTCAAAGAGATCATTTGAACATTGAGGAAAGTGTTATACTTAAGGGGGAGAGGATGTGATATCTTTGAATTATTCAAAAATAACTTATTTCAAACTTGTTATTCAAAAGAAAAATTTCCATTTTTGGAAATTCAAATTAAGATTTGTGGAAGTATGTAGTTATTATTTTTATGACTGTTGGACAAAAGTTTGACTTGTCAAATTTCCTCTTTTGATGGACACATGTTTGAGACAAGCTTTTTAATAAATTTAATGTTCGAGAATATATGGAACAAAAAGGTGAAAAACAATCGACTATGACTCCATGAGTGGAGAACAGGTCTGAGTTAACTCAGAGCTTAATTTTACAAGTGTAAAAAGTTGAGTTCTATCGCTAGCAACCCCTAGAAATTAGGGATTTCTAAAGCTTCAAATTTCCCAAGGAGGGAAAGGAATGGAAAGTCCTACGAATGAGATAAATACAACATATCTGGGAGGAAGGATGATGCTTAGTATTATGGGGAAAATTAATTTTTTGGCTATTATGAGCACATCCGGTGTTAGGAAAACAATTTTTCTAAACAATTCAGGGAGACAATGGCTAAGGAGTGATACTCAGTTTGACTTTATGGATTCATGGTCAGGATAGGGGGTGATTAGGACAAGTTATCGTGGTTTTTTATGTATCTACGATTGGGAGGAATGTGGTTCTTCCATTTGTTTGCAACATATTTGTTCAGATATGTATCTTAACTATGTATTTTATTTTTTCTAAAGTGTTATATGGCTGTTATTTTATCTATCTATCTATCTATCTATATATATATATACACACATACACACAGAAAGAGCTACGTAAGTGTTCCTTATGGCCATGATAGTTTTATTGATTTTCCTATTGCTTGATTACATGTTAATGTTTCTGGTGGGATTTGACTTTCATTGGTTACAATATTTGTATGTAGGCTACATAATGGATTTACATAGACTACTAAATAGTCACTAGACAAAGATTCTTCTCACATGAAACAAACTACTTTAGAAAAGAAAGAAGTGACCTCAAAGAAAATATATTGTATCCAAGCAATAGTAAGTAAACTCTGTGGTTTTAATTTTTCCTACATGTTATCTGTAACAACCCTCTGTTACGCTAAGAAGAGTCGAAGCATAGAAGGTAATTTTTTTTTCCATGCCAACACAACAAATATCATATATATATATTAACTAAATATTTCTCAATATATAAATTCCATACCCATGAAAAGTTCATAGTTTATACGCAATTTTATAATCTTTATCGATATATAAATATCAGTACAAAGGAACACATTCATTATTATATATGTATAAAGGGAAGCAACTTGGCTGATGCATGAATGTCAATCACGAATTTTCCAGTCAATATGCATTTATTTTATTGTCAAGATGTGTGCGCAGGCAACATCAATAAATGGTGGATAGGTTAGGAATGACATATTTCAGTTACCGATACTGTATTGAAGTACTGTAGCTCGCAGGTAGAGTGGCCATCTTTGTTCCTGTCACAGAGCCCAATAGACACAGTATTTGCAATTTGGAAAACTCAATCTATAATTTGAGCATTACGCTGAAGTCCATCGGATTTCAAAATTGTAGGGAAAAATAAGGCAATAGGATTGCCTCAAGACACATGATATCCATACTATTACTGCATCATTATTTCATTAACAATATTTTTATTATAAAAATTAATTTCATAACAGTATCATCATTATTTCGTTAACTTTTTATTATAAAAAGTAATTTCTTTACAATGTCCGTATGTCTATTGTTTAGGGAGAATTAAGTGTTCAACTTCATTTCTTTTATGGAGTCTTTTGGTCATTTTATGGTCACTAATATCCACTCATATCCACCGTACTACTTAACATTGAATACTATTTGAAAATGGATACATCATTATACTTAAAACAATTTAGATCAGTGGATATATACCCACCTTTACATAGAATTCAATACTTCTTAACATAGTGCTTAATTACTATTTATCCATATTTTATCACATAAATATGATTCAGCTATAGTTTCATTCCTCATCTATGCACCTGTCTTGACTTTCATGTAAGTTGCGTAAAGTACTAATTTAGATATTGGATTTAGTAGCAGGGAAAAAATTGATTGAAAATGGATATAAACTTAATTACTAAACTACTTACTGAAACACATGTCTATATTATCTATGTCTTAAATTAATACTAAATCAATGGAAATAAACTTAAATTACCAAACTATTTACTGAAACACATGCCTATATTATCTCTATCTTAAATTAATGCTAAATCAAATGGAAATAAAATTAAATTACTAAACTACTTACTGAAACCACTTCCTATATTATCTTAGTCTTTAATGAACAATGGCAAGGAGTCTGTGGTTAAGGTTTGGCCGTGAGAATTAAGTCCCTAAATACAACCAAGGGAAGGGGAAGTAAGTAACCTGGATGTGGGCATCAAGCCTCTGATTTCTAATGCCGGGAAGAAATCAGTGCGTAGAGTTGTAAGGATTATCGTGAATGGATTATCAATTCCTAAATCACAATATCTGAATCAAATCGTCTTTCTGTGTGTGTCTTAAATTTTAATAACCTTTAAACCATTATCTGGAAGCCATCATCATCAATTTGTAAATACGCATGTTCTAGATAAAAGAATTGTGACAGGAATGATTCCCATGCCTGCTAAATGGGCAAGTTATACCCATCTAATATCTCATTAACATTTTGAAGGCCACTACTAAAATGAATATAAACATAACAAATTAATTTGATAAGAAAATCTCATTTCATTTTTTACTTGAATCTGTTTGGTAAATTCTTCTAAATTTACATCCTGCAGTTCTAGGAATTGATAGAGCATCGTAGGCTTGGATAAGCATGAGATTTGGATTGAATCGGTACCTGAACTTTACGTAAAACCAGGTAGTAAAAATAGGATGCGCGTAAGAGAATTCTTTGTGTTACAGTACCCAATCTATCAATTCATGTACGTTGTGTCGTATGCAAGGATTCTCACACACACAAAAAATAAGAATTTTAAGAGAAACCAAGATCTCATACAGAATGATTACCCCCATTAAAATTGTGAAGGTCTACCATTTATTTTATATTTTTGTATAGATACATGGATTAATACTTTCGTGAAGGCTATGGATAAATTTTGTTGAGTTTATTAGGAAGAAAAATTCGGCAGTTAGAGAAAGAAGTAGAGGTCGAAATTAAAATGCAAGTGCGAACTCGGAGGCAATGAAATTGCTAGAAAATATGAAAATGAAATGGCCGAGTCAATATACAACAATTGTAGAGAATTTACTAGTTATTCCATTGAATACAACAATGAACTCCCTGGCAAATGAAAAATGAAATGGCTGAGTAAATATACAATCAAACGCAGAGCCTTTGATGCTTAAATTTGTTGTATACAAAAATGGGATCGCTGGTAAATAAAAAGACGAATTGTAGAGAGTAAAAACAACAGTAATTGCAGAGAAATAAAAAAAGTATTTTCGTTGTACAAAAAGGGATTTGAAGGGCAGAGAAATTATCCTTCACTTTATTATCCATGCACATCAATTCACGTCATTTGAATATAAATCTTTAACACCGGAAGTTGATTCGGCTTTTGGTTGATTGCTCGGGCACAGAGTAATAACTTAAAGGATAGAGCAAAAAAAGATAAAACACAATTTATTTGTATTAAAAACAATAAAAATGAAGAGTAAAATAAATAATGGCTCGAGACCAAAATGCAGTCTTTTTCTTTTAACAGCAGCTACGCAAGCAAGATTTCATCAATAAATAAAAGTATGAAAAGAAATTGAGCTATTATTTAATACAAATTATGCGCATGTGTACCATAGCCAAATGCCAAGAACTGGAAGTCGTTGTCCCATGTGCGCTCCATCTAGCTCCCGCTTGCCAACCGTTGTGACCTCATTGGTACCTCCCCGAGCCACAAATGGGCCACACACACGATACTAGATAATTCTATCACCTATCTCACCTCGCAAGCTTGAGCTACCACTCGTTACCCAATCTAGGTATCCCAACTCCCACAAGACAAAGTTCAATCAAGATGAAATTTCAGCAGTGTAACGTAATGCAAGCCAACTATGATCCATACTCCTCTTCTTCCATCATTTTTATAGATTTTATTAGTCATTAGTTTCCAAAACCCTTATTAGATTCATTTTTCATTTATTTAATTAGGAAAAACCTCCCACGTACACATGTTGCTCGATCCCCTAGTTGCACCAAAAAATCAATTTATTAATTAATTAAATATTCCTATTTTCCTCACCCACATAAAAGCATTCCTAAAAATATTCCTTGGTGTCCCAATATTCCTTTACAATTCTTATATTGCCCATGAAAAGTTCACATTTTATATGCCATCGTATAATCTTTATCAATATATAAATCTCAGTACAAAGGAACACATTCATTATTATAGAAGTATAAAGGGAAAAAACTTGGGTGATGCATGAATGTCAATCACAAATTTTACAGTCAATATGCATTTATTTTATTGCAGAGATGTGTGCATAGGAAACAACAATAAATGGTGGATAGGTCGGGAATGGGAGCTCTCAGTTACCAATACTGTATTGCATTACTGTAATTGTATTGGATTACTATAGCTCACTGGTGGAGTGGCCATGTTCCTGTCACAGAGCCCGCTAGAGACAATGTTTGCAATTTGGAAAACTCAATCTATAAATTGAGCATTACACTGAAGTCCATCGGATTTCAAAATTGTAGGGATAAATAAGGAAATAGGAGTTTTCCAAGTGATATGAAAATAGGGGGCTGACTTGTTTTTCTATGCAAGCACCGTCTATTCCATTAAAATAAACTTTTCAGGACCTTGATCAATGTCTTAGTTATGCAAGATAAATTATGTGCCAAGTTTATGCATCTTCTTTTAATGTTCATGTGTGAGGAAATTTTCTTTTAAATAGTTAAATATGTGTTTTAAATAAATACACAACAAACATAACTTGCAGCAAATAAAATATCAAACTCACAACAATAACAAGATGATAAAGGAGTTCACCCCCAACTGGGCTACATCTCGTTGAGAGTCCATCAATGGACTAGGCTCTCTAGGATTAGTTTGTCAAAGATTCATTTACAAGCTATTGATCAAATCCAATGGATTTACTGACTATACCATTGGGTTCAAAATACATAAAAACCCCAGAAATGACTAATGAAACTCTGAAAACGGATCATGGTTCATTCGGGCATGACCTCTTCTACATGTGGCCTTGAGCTTCCCTGAGCTTCCTTGTGGCAAAAACACCTGTAAAAGTCCTCAAATGCCTCTAAAACCTATCCCAATGTGTTCAGATCATGACAATTAGCCAAAAATGACTATTCAGTCATAGAAAACAGACTTGGGCTCATTTGAGCATGACCTCAATCAATGAGGGCTTCAAGCTCAAGTCCTCAAATGCCTCTGAAACCTATCCCAATGTGTTCAAAGCATAACAATTAGCCAAAAATGACTAATCAATCATAGAAAATAGGCTTGGGCTCATCTGAGCATGACCTCCATCAATGAGGGCTTCAAGCTCCTTGGAGCTTCCTGAAACTTCAATGGTGAAAAAACCTACAAAAGAAGTCTTCAAATGCCCTTAAAAATTGTATCAATGGATTCAGAATGTCGAAAAACCCCTAGCTAGGCTTTTTTGACACCTCATTTGGCCAAATAATGAAGAAGTTAGGCCTCCTGCCATTTTCTTCCTTCAAGCTTGCTATCTCTGGTTCACCAAAATGCACCTTTGTACGTCCAACCTAGCTCATGCGCTCAATCTCATGCTAAAACCTAGCACCGGGTGCAACCACAAAATGGTGCGAACTGTAGGATGGTTAGGGCACGCCTAGCCCCTAACCACCAAACTCGTGGACATATGGGTCACCATGTGACCTCGTTTCCTGCACAAAAGGGTTAGGTTCCAAGATTTGTTGTGGGTGCGACATGTGGCGGGTGTGTGGTGTTGTAACCATTTCAAAAAAACCAAATCCGCGCACCGAAATTATGGGCAGGTTGTATGGACTCCCGCACAAATAACATGGTCATATGGAAGTGGTTTGAAACCGACGACTAACCGTTTGCAAATGTTGTTTGTAGGCTCGACACATGTCCAGGTGTGTGGGGTTTGGAAAGTGTGTGTGGCATGGTCGTATGGGTCCACATGTGAATGGGGGTTGGGGCTTAGCCCCAACCCGTACTTTGCCCAAAACATAACACCACTCCAATTCAAATATAAATAAAATCGTTTATATAACAAGGCACATAGCATGGGCTATTGGTAACCCACGCCATGCGAAGATGCTCCACCCAGGAGGAAGGTGAGGGGTTCGACCCCCATGGACTCCATATAGTTTTTCAACCAAACCAATAACCATTACCAAAAGTTGGGGTGCCACGTGGCAGCCCATGCCTGGGCCACGTGGCACCAAACCATTCACCTCAATGATGCCATGTGTCAGCAGACTATTCGTCCATGTGTCCTACCAACAATGCCTGCCACATCAGCTACCACCTCATCGTATGGACATGCCATGTCAATTGTATGGCCTCTACCACGTTAGCTATATGGACTGTACAGATTGTACAGTCAACAATATTTTTTTGCATGTTTGGTGAATAGAACAGATCATGATATCTCACTCATCCGACATCTGTTTGACCCCGTTCGAGTTGCGTTGGATTCATGACGACGAGGGCTACACACCCGTTTGTTTTGAGACAATTCCAAGAACTTTGATTTTTGAGCAAAATTTTGACCCCTGGTCCAGATTCTGATCACCAAGTCACATGGTATCCATACTATTATCGCATCATTATTTCGTTAGCTATATGTTTATTATAAAAAGTAATTTCATAACAATATCATCATTTTTTCGTTAACTTTTTATTATAAAAAGTAATTTCATAACAATATTAGTATGTCCTTGTTTAGGGATAATTAAGTGTTCAGCTTCATTTCTTTTATGGAGTCTTATGGTAATTTTATGGTTACTAATATCCACTCATATCCACCATACTACTTAACATTGAATACTATTTAAAAATGGATACATCATTATACTTAAAACAATTTGGATTAGTGGATATGTACCCACCTTTACATAGCATTCAATACTTCCTAACATAGTGATTAATTAATATTTGGCCATATTTTATCACATAAATATGATTTAGCTATGTTGTCATTCCTCACCTAAACACCTGTCTTGACTTGCATGTAAGCTGCGTAAAGTACAAATTTCGATATTGGATTTAGGAGCAGGGAAAAAATTGATTGAAAATGGATATAAAGTCAATTACTAAACTATTTACTGAAACACATGTATATATTATCTATGTCTTAAATTATTACTAAATCAATGGAAATAAACTTAAATTACCAAACTACTTACTGAAACACATGTCTATATTATCTCTGTCTCAAATTAATACTAAATCAAATGGAAATAAACTTAAATTGCTCAACTACTTATTGAAACCACTTCCTATATTATCTCAGTCTTAAATTAACATTGGCAGGGAGTTTGTCGTTAAGGGTTGGCCATGAGATTATGACCCTAAATACAAGCGAGGGAAAGGGAAGTAAGCAAGCTGTGTGTGGGCCTCAAGGCTCTGATTTGCAATGCAGGGAAGAAGACGGTGCACAAATCTATAAGGATTATCCTGAATGGATTATCAATTCCTAAATCACAATATCTGAATCAAATCGTCCTTCTGTGTGTGTCTTAAATTATAATAACCTTTAAAGCATTACCTAGAAGCCATCATCATCAATGTGTAAACACTCCTATCCTAAATAAAAGAATTGTGACAGGAACAATTTCCATTCCTGCTAAATGGGAAAGTTATACCCATCTAATATCCCATAAACATTTTGAAAGCCACTACTCAAATTAATATAAACATAACAGATTAATATGATAAGAAAATATCATTTTCTCTGCGACTTGAATATGTTTTCTAAATTCTTGTAAATTTATGTATTGCAGTTGTAGGAATTGATAGAGCATCGTAGGCTTGGATTGGCATGAGATTTGGATTGAATCGATACATGAACTTTACGTAAAAACATGTAGTAAAAATAGGATGCGTGCAAGAGAATTCCTTGTGTTACGATCCCCGATCTATCAATTCATGTACGCTGTGTCATATGCTATAGTAGGGATTCTCACATAGATTTTTTTTTTCTAAGAGAAACCAAGATCTCATACAGAATGATTTCCCCCATGAAAATCGTGAAGGTCCACCATTTATTCTTTATTTTTGTATAGATACATGGATAAATATTTTCATGAAGGCTCTGGAATAGGATAAATTATGTTGACTTTATTTGAAAGAAAAAGTCGATAGTCAGAGAAAGAAGCATAGGTAGAAATTAAACTGCAAGGGTGAACTGGGAGGCAATGAAATCGCTGGAAAATATGAAAATGAAATGGCTGAGTCAATATACAACAATTGCAAAGAATTTAGTAGTTATTTTGTTGTATACAACAATGAACTCACTGGAAAATGAAAAACAAAATGGCTGAGTAAATATATAATCAAACGCAAATCCTTTGACGCTTAAATTCGTTGTATAAAAAAATGGGATCACTATTAAATAAAAAGATGAATTGTAGAGAGTAAAAACAATAGTAATCACAGAGAAATAAAGAAGTATTTTCATTGTACAAAAAGGGATTTGTTGGGCAGAGAAATTATCCTTCACTTT
>CBVK0102110468.1:0-11232 GCA_900067695.1 Picea abies
TGGTGGTACTCGGCGTGAGTGGCACGCAAAGTTCCTACTCACTACAGTTGGAGTTCTTACAGTTCATGAGCAATGCCCTGTGTATTTTCTCGAAACATGAGCGATGCCCTGTGTATTTACTTGAAAGACGACGACGCCTTTGCGCTTGCCTTCGAATTCTCAGAACTTTTTTCGAGGAGACCATCCATTGGGGTTTCAACACAAGAAATTTCTCCATGGATTTCCATGGGGTCGGTATCAACGGAGCGTTGATTTTCAGAGGTCTTGGAGCCGTCTCCCATTGGCTCCGCCATGGATCCTGCAAACAAACCCTCTACTAGTTCAGTCGTGTCCGGAGGGCATCCACAACATTTATTCGGCAGTCTGCAGCAATCGAACACACGACCTAGAGAAGCAACTGAAACTTTTCCCCCTACTGTTACGGTTGGCCTCGGATTTGAGAAAGGCCCAAGCTGCTTCAGTTAATGCATCGAGTGAGGCTGCTAAGAGAATATTTTATCAGAATAGATGTATGAGAATGTTGCAAGTTATTGAGGAGCACGACTCTGAACACAGAAAGCCTGGCTTTAAAGTATAAAAACTCATGGTACCCATTGGATTATACAAAAAAGTATTCAATTTGTGTTTTAATAAGCCAGGGTGTTTTAATGATCTTGAATTGATCATTATATAATTTCTAGTTTGGTATTTATGGATGGACAAATCGAAGTTATTGGCTTGCGGGAGCCAATTTATGAGTCCCACTTTAGTAATTTGGGCTCAAAGTTGTTTAAGGCTTTAAATGACAAATTTTGAGGTTAAACTTTATGTGCTTAATGCTTAGCTTATCAACATTGTTCAACATTTCAAGGGCTTTCTAACAACTCAAAGTCTAAATATTGGTTGCATTTCCTTATCACTTGAGATTCCACAATATGGATGTATTTGAGGCTTTTCAGGGCACCAAATTCATCTATGCATTCAAATTGTAATTCAAATAATGGAAAATAATAATTTTATCAACAATTGAATTATCAGATTGGAGTGATAATTGCTCAGAAAAGTAAAAAACATGTAATGTTTCGACTTGTCTCAGTGCAAAGATTATCTCAATCAAATTCGGTATGTCTCGTCCAAGTTGACCTATGATCGAGGTGGATATCAGTAGCCACCCACTTTTTCCAACTGGCTGAAAACAATTTTCTGGCAATTTTGGTAATTTACTATTTTTAGCAGTTTTTAACTACCGAGACCATTTTAAGGGCCTAAATGAAGGTTTTTGGGGATGGAGTTTCTCAATGATATCCAAAGGCTCTAATTGAGCCCCTTAAATGAATCTCCTCGACGATACCTTTCCAACGAGCTATCGTACGCCCCAAACGAAGATTGTATGCCAAAGTTACACCCCCGAGAAGTTGATACACCAAACTACCCAAAACAGGGTCGACAAAATTGTTGGCTTTTCATCTTCCAGGGTTAGGGTGGGTTAAATTGTTGGTTTTTCATCTTCTGGGGTTAGGGTTTTGGATTTTATTTATAATAAAAAGGCCTTTGGAGCCTCATTGTAAAATGATCTTCTTGCGAATCCGAGTAGCGGACACATCTCTTCTCAGAGATAAGCTGCCACCATTCTAGCTAGTCTTTCACTTTGTATTTTTACAGTCTTTGTACATTTTCGCTCATTAATAGAAAATTGTGTATTTTTGTATCTTTGTGTTTATGGTTGCATCTCTGATACATTTCTATTATATTATTGGACATCCAAGATATCTCTGTACATTGTTTTATTATATCTCCTCTCTCATTTCGTGCCAAAAATAATCTGGATCAACCTATCATGTTGACCACCATGGTACTGAGTGGATTCCATGTCAGCTTTGATTACTCGCACATGTAAAGCTAGTTACTATGGACTTTCAAGAAGATTTTAGATAGTCCAAAACCCTAACATTAACTACGGGTTGAGGCATGCAAAAAACTCTAACCCTAGACTTCTATGTTAAATACTAGGTTGCTAGAAAAGGAAGTGGTTCAATTCTTATTTTATTGAGTGTTGTTTCGTAGGAGAGTAGAGCATTGAGAGTGGGATATTGAAGAAAAGTAGAGGGAGTAGATGATCATGTTGGATCCATATTAGCCATCGTTTCCATGGCAACTCCATAGTGAGTGCTCATTTCTTTCTATTTTCATTTCATAACTAAGAAGAAAAGAGCAGAGCATATGCCTCACCTTTTAGCTAGGTTTTTCATATATTGGGCTTTCCCGTGGTACTTCTTGTGTTCATTGAGTGGATGGTATGTTATTTTCTCATCTTTTTCATTTTAGTTTCAGTGTATATAGTGTTTCATGCATTAAGCCCATAACATTTAATCTCAAATCCAAATAAAACACAATATATTAATAAGAGATTTCATAATATTGTGAGACTTGTTGTGAGAAACTATTCCAGTAAAATATCCACCACAATTTACAGATCATGGTATTCAAACAGTTTTCTTTGGGGTTTTTTGTGAGAAGTTGCAAGATCAAGGAATTGGCGTAAACTTTGAAAACTCTAGCCATGGTGGATGAGTATAGTAACAATCCACAAGATGAGTTAAAAGAGATATTTACAAATATGGAAGCACTAGTCAATGACATTTCTTGCAATAGAGAATTCTCAAGGCGACTCTAGAGAACAAGTTTGAGCCTTTCAAGGAGTTTGTTGACTATAACTAGGAAGTTGGATCGGACAATAACTCTGGAGATAACAAAGACCTATAAAAGGAGTAAAAAAAAAGGCCATAAAAAAGAGAGACCAAGTTCGAGTGTCATCATTTATTCCCAATCTATGTTTAAAGTGAAAGCAAAAGTGGACATCAAACCCTACCAAGGTGAGATTGACATAGTTAAGTTGAATTATTGGTTGCAATAGTTAGAAGTTTATTTCAATGTTCATAATATAGTAGAAGAGAAAAAGTTTGTATTTGTCCAACTAAAGTTAGATGGCCATGCCTAAACTTGGTGGGAAATTCACTCTGAGATGCTTAGGTTGGAGGGTGATTCCCAAGTATCTAAATGGGAGGTGTTTGAAACCCTCATTAAGTCTCGATTCTACCTTATTGGGTATATAGATGACCAATGGATATATTGGCATTACTTTTGACAAAACCAAGGGAAAAGTATGCAAAAGTATACCATCAAGTTCAAAAAAATGGCCATCATGTTGGGCATATCTCCCAAGAAATCTAGATGTACTCCTCAAGTATTTGGGTGGTCTACATAGTCATTTATAGAGGCAAGTGATGCTCTTAAAACTTAAGACAGTGGTTGAGGCTTGTATGCAAGCATATTTTTGGAGAATATGGGTAGAAATAGAGGAAAACCAAGCGGTTCCAAGCAAAAATACCACCAAGATGCTTCCAAGGAGGGAAATAAGAAGTGGAAAGGAAAGGAGGGAAATAAGAAGTGGAAAGGAAAGGGTAAGAAAACAACAACCGTTCCACATCTGTGCAAGGATCAAAGCAACCACTATAACCATTTTAATATCGATGGTCACATCAAAGATAAGTGTTGGAAGCTACATCTAGAGATAAATCCAAAGAACTGCAAGAAGGATGCCAAAAAGAAGAACATGCTAGCCATGGATTCAAGCAACTAGGTGGAGAGAAGCTCAGATGTAGATGAAAACATTGTCTACACCACAATGCAAAAGGAGGTGAGTTTGAGTATCCTTTATCCAATTGAAGAGAATGAGCTGACTAAATTCTTCCATATTAAAATCCAAGTCAAGAAGACAAAGGTGGATGCTCTATTTGATTCCAATTCAGAAGCCAACGTCCTAGAAGAAGATCTGGTCAACAAGCTCAGGGTCACTAAGCAATGTAATATCAAATTTGTGATAAGTGTAAACTATATTGATGAAGTGGAGGTAGATCTAGTACTAGTGGATGTGTGTGGTGTAGTGTTTGGAATCACATACGTGTATATGAGCAATGTAATATTCATGAGGAGAGAAAACCAGTATTGTTTGATCAAGGATGGGAAACACTTAATCATTAATGCACACAAAGGTAAATCCAATATGTATGGTATGTGCTAACCAAGAAAGGAAATTGATCAGTTCTAGTGGGAAGTTTGTATTACTTTTCTTAAGAGAGAATTAGCTAGGAGATGAATTGGTAAAAGTAAAGGCTTTTCTAGAAGAATGTACTAAAGAGAAAAACCACCAATTGGAAGATATTTTACAGGCATACAAAGAAGTGTTCTATGAGCCTAAAGGATTACCTCCAAAGAGGGAAGTGGAGCACAAGACATAGTTTTTTCTTGACTCCCCGTTGCCAAACATTAGGTTGTATAGATAATCCATCATGGAAGAAGAACATTGGGTTGTATAGATAATCCATCAGGGAATAATTCAACGAAGCACCTCACCTTGTGGAGCACCTATCATCATATTACCCAAGAAGGATGGGACTTGGAGATGTGTATCGACTATAAAGATTTGAATAAGACCACCTTCAAGAATCACTACCCTCTACCCAAGATTGATGACTTGTTATATCAATTGCAACATGACAAGTACTTCACCAAGTTGGATCCCAAATTGGGATACCACCAGGTTTGAGTTAAAGAAGAAGACACCCGAAAGAATTCCTTTAAGACAAGGAAAAGTCTATATGAATCACTGGTAATTACTTTTGGTATATATAATGCACCAGCTACATTTATGTGTTTGATGAATATTGTATTGTGTTCATTTCTAGATTCATTTGTAATAGTGTAGTTAGATGATATATTGGTTTATAGATCTACCTAGGAAGACCATATCTTGCATCTCATACAGGTGTTAAAGGCTTTGAAAAAACATCAATTGTTGGAAAATATTAAGAAACAATGAATTCACTTAATATTGATTGGTGTATCTAGGGTATGTGATTGGTCAAGGGGAACTCAAAATAGAACCCAGAAGGATGGAGGCCATCCTTAAGTGGTCAAATCTTACTAATGTCACTAAATTTAGGAGATTTTTTGGGGTAGCAAAGTACCTAAAGAAGTTTATAGCATCCATTTCAATTGTGGTTTCACCACTCCATGCCATAATAGCCAGTGGTAAGAGTTTCCAATGGGCAAAGAATCGACAAAAATATTTTGATGAGTTGAAAAGAAAAATTAGTCAAGCACCAATGCTTGCATTTCTCAATTCATAAAATCCTTTTGAAGTGGAGAGTAATGCAAGTGGGTATGTTATGGGAGCATTATTGATGTGGGGAAGTAAGTCAATATGTTATCTTTTTGAAATGTTTCATGGTGGAGTCTTGAACTACTCTACATATGACAAGGAACTCTATGCTTTGGTCCAATTTGTTAAGAAATGGACGCACTATATGATGGGCAAGGAGAGAATCATCCACATTGATCACTAGACATTATAGTATTTGCATGCATAGAGTAAACTTCAACAAACTAGACACTACAAGTGGATGAGGTTTTTACAACAATTTCATATAATCGTCAAATATAAGAAGGGAAACACTAATAAGTTGGCAGACATGCTTTCAAGGCCACCCACATCTAAGATCGCATCTTTGGGAACTCTTATTCACATGGATCCTTTCACCCATGATACGTATAAAGAGGCATACACAAAAGATATAGACTTTAAAGAGGTGGTTTAGAAGATACATGGCCAAGTTCATGTAGAAGAATGTTGGATGCAGTGTTGTCATTGATAGTTGTGACTCTACCCCAAGAAGCGGGGGAGAACATGCTAGTTGTGACTCTACACTTCTAGAAGGAGCACATGTCATTCCTCACTATCTGGGCATTGGAGAGATGATGATAAGAAGCACATATCCACTCTCATACTTTAAGAGGATGGTGAGGTTAAAAGAATAAAACCCTTATAATTTAACTTTAATAAATAAATAAAGTAAAGTTACGTAAAAGAGAGGTGCATGTGAAAAAGTAGAAATTGAAATAAATAAATAAAGTAAAGTTATGTAAAAGAGAAGTGCACGTGGTTTCAAGCCCATGATTTTGGAAACCCGTGGTATTTTCCCATGGTTTGTGAAAAGAAAAAAGAAAAAAAAAAGGTTATAAATTAAGTTAACCCAATTAAAAATATAATTATAATTAAAAGGCCTTCACATAGATTTATGAATAAAAACAAAAGAGAAATAATATTGTTTTAAGATTAACATTATTTAATCAAAAGGATGCAATGTTTCAATGTCAAAAGACACATTGATTCATAATCACACCCCTTAGAAGACTATATAAATGAAGATTTATGAAGGAAATAAAGTGTCTATGTGGCCTACATTGAAGATCCAATACAAGTATAGAATCCAAGGAAGTAAAGATAAGATATTTATGTGACGAGAGTGGAAGGGAGGAGCTAGGAAGGACTGAGTGTCCTTTGTTGATTAAAGTTGAAGACTAGGAAGTTGGTTCTTCCTAAGGGTTGGATCCCTAAACAAGGGAGTTGGTGCTTCCTAGGGTAGGATCCCTAAAACAAGGGAGTTGGTGCTTCCTAGGGTTGGAGCCCTAAACAAGGAATTTGGTGCTTACTAAGGGTAGGAGCCCTAAAAAAAGGGAGTTGGTGCTTCCTAGGGTTGGAGCCCTAAACAAGGGAGTTGGTGCTTTCTAGGTTAGGAGCCCTAAAGAAAGGGAGTTGGTGTTTCCTAGGGTTGGAGCCCTAGACAAGGAATTTGATGCTTCCTAAGGGTTGGATCCTTGAACAAGGAGATTGGTGTCTCCCAATTATCATTGTAACTTGTTTTGATTATAATAATTTGATATTCAAGTTTACTATTATTGTTTAATTGTTTTCATTTAAAGTTATTAAATTTTTAATTAGGCAATATTGATTCACCCCCCCCTCAGTATTGACCTAAATTCAACAATTGGTATCAGAGCAAGGTTCCATCAGGAACAATTTAATCACTGGAAGGCAGATCCATATAAGCTCTAATGGATTATCAGTTTGGAACAACACCCCTACTTGATGAGACAAAATATGAGATATGGAGCATAAGAATGAAGGAATTTATGGGAGCAATGGGATAAGATGTTTGGAACTCAGTTGTTACTGGTTACACCCCTCCAAAAGGACCACTGAAGTATGTAGCCAAGAAAGAATTAAAAAGAAACAACAAATTGGCAATGGATTCCCTTCTGGAAGGATTACCCAACTCTGTTAAAAGAAAAATTGGGATGTATACTTCGGGCAAAGAACCCTAGGACAAGCTGGAAGAACTCTATATGGGTAAGAAATTCATCAATCCAAATGAAGATCAATCCAAATCAGAACATGAAGGACCACCCTATGAAGAAGCAGTAGTTGACTTAGAAGGAGAACTTATTAATTCCTTAGATGAGTTAAGAAAGGAAAGGCAAAAAAACGAACAACTTAAGAGAGACCTGCTAGTATGTGAAGAATTTTTTAATCGAAAGGAATATGTTGATACCCTGAAGATGTGGTTAGAAGAAGCTGTGAAAACCCGAAAAATATTCATGAGCCAATTGGAAGAAAAGGATGTTGAATTTATGTCTTTAAAAGAGGAGCTTGAAAGGATGAGCAAGGATGCTACTAACTCTGGTAAGGAAGTTGAAGAAAAGCTCTTATAATTTGAAAAGGAAAACCAATCTCTAAAAGATTAGTTGCAGAAGATCCAAGAGGGAATTAAAGAAGCTGGATAGATCATGGATGAACAAAAGACTCAGCTACAAAAAAGAGAAGAAGAGGATGAAAGATTAAAAGATGAAGTCTTTGGTCTAAAAGAGAATATGAAAAGGCTCCAAATACAACAAAGCACATATGGCAAGTTTAGGAAGAGAACTGAAGTCTTAGAAGACATCCTAAATTGTCAAAGATCCCCATATGACAAGACTGGAATTGGATATGGTACCAAGCAAGAGCCTATTGTTGAAAAAGAAAAGTTCAAATCATCAATAAAGGAGAATGATGGAAAGCTTCAGAATGTTGCAAACAACTTGAGAAATTTCAATGAAGAAAACTGTAAGGAAAATGAATGTGATCGGCTAAGAGGTGCAAAGAAAAGACCAAGAAGGATTGCTCCTCTAAGAAGACAAATGGTGCCTAGGGATCAAAGTATTTTTCATGGTTATTGCTACACTTGTAACAATTATGGTCACGGTGCAATCTAGTGCAGAGCTCATGACAGAAATACTCAAGTAAAAAATAGAGGTATGGTTTCTTTTAAAATTCAATGTTACAACTATCATAATTATGGGCACATTGCAAGAGATTGTAGACAAGTTTGGAGGAGGAAGGAGTAGCCTCAAATCAAGATTATTGAAAAAGAAAAGAAGTGGTTTCTAATTCTCATCTAGATGGAAGTCAAGAGTATCCAGATGATGAAATAGAAAAGAAGACCAATAGTTCAAGTCCAAGCAGTCTCAAGTGTTGAAGAAGACTCTACACATAAAGTTGACTAAGTCATTGGAAGGAGGATGCCCGAAGAATTTTCTAAGGAAGAGTATGAAAGAGTCCCTATTACACCAATTAGAGAAGAATGATCTATTACTCAAGGCAGTGATGGTGAATTTAATGTTGATAGTGACCTACCTTGCAACAAGCCTACTCTGTGTTGGAACAACATTGGTCAGTAAAAATATATGAAAACGAAGGAAGAAGTACTTGAGGATGATGTTAAAGGACGTAGAAGATGATGCTCTGTTTTTTACTAGTTTGGACAGTCATGAAAATCTTGAAGCATAACGTTGCAATGATGAACCCAATGATACTTGAAAACAAGTTGTTGAAGGCTCTTGGAGTAGCCCTTAAAGTGAACTTAAAATTCAAGAACAGATTACTTTTTGAAAACATATTTTGGAGCGGTATGAATTGAATTCTTGAAGTTCTTAAGTTGATCCAAGTACTGCATATGACTGTGTACTTGGCATTGACAATAAGTTGTTATGTTTGAGGCTTGATTATGATTCATAGAAAAATTATTTGGTTAATGAGTATCCCACCCATTTGTTAAGGAATTTCAAAGGAATTGCTTGAAGCATGTTCAAGGTTGCTTGTGATCAAATGGACAAAAGTAGAGATGAAAAAGACTGAGAGAATAATTAGTTTGGTGGAATTGATTATCGTCTAGGCCTATTTGTTGCCATTAAAAAGGGAAAATCTAGTTGATAAATTAAGCTAATATAATTGTGATAATGGGAGCAGAGTTCATTAATCAAAACACTACGCTATGTCACAAGGAGAGCAGATTCATGAAGACTACTTACAATAGTAATGAACATAGAAGATAAGTATAATAGATTGGATCATGTGAATTACTTATTGAGCAGACCAAGAAGTGACTGGAGGCATAACAAACTTCAAAAGGAAAATCAGTTCCCGAGATCGAGGTGTATTCAAGATATCCAGAGTTCATGTTGCAGATTGATAGTTGCAGGTCCAAGCTAGAGCCAATGAGGACCATGTCCAAAAGAAGATGACAATAAATACAAGCACAAAAGAGTCAGAGATAAGTAAGTTGATAGGGGGAGAAGAATGCAGTGAATTCACAAAGGAGAAAGAATGTGTCAAATGGTTAGGGGAGTCACTCAGTTGATGTCAAGAAAAATAGAGTTCAAAAATAGGTCAACACCCCCTTGAAATATAAAAAATAAAATTTATGATCCTCATAGGGAGAGTCATTGACAGGGGGAGTATATCAAGACTAAGTGGAGATGAAAAATTGGCATACCAAGAGCCTAACTCTATTCATGATAATGGGAAACATGTCCAAACTTCATCAAGTGCAGGGGGGCTCCTAGAAAAAAACACTGGTCACAACAAATAAGAAGCATTGTTAAATCATCCAGAGAAGAGATGATATGTGAAGTACCATTGGTAAAAGGCCTACATTTCTTACATTCTTGACCATGTATAGCAGTCCCTTGAAGATCACAGGACAAAGTATTGTTGACAAGGGGAGTTATAGTTCTCTAAAAGAGAAGAGATTGTTCAGTAGCAAGATTGTTTCGTTACAGGAGGAGTCATTCCTTTGGAAAAAAGAAGATCCAACCAAGTCTAAGAAGCAGAAAGCCCAGTCACAGGGGGAGATGAAAAATACAGATCCTTTCATCGTTACTATCAAAGGGGGACAAATATATCTCAAGAAGCATATGGTAGGTTGTTGAGCCATTTGATAAAGGCCAACAACACGAGCATGACAAAAGTGGATTGCAACTCCAAGAAATTTTGAGTCTAAGATCTATGTAGAACCCTTTGAATAGTTTGAGGAAGGTCTATCTCAGAGGGAGTCAATACAGGACAAGGAGGAGGCAGTGCAAATAGAGTCATCATTTGCCATTGTTTTCAAAGGGGGAGAGAAACAGAGAGTGTTTTCATCAATGACAAAGGGGGAGAATGTTGGATGTAGTGTTGTCATTAATGTCAATCAGAGAATGTCGGATGTAGTGAGAATGTTGGTTATAAGGTGTTATGAATGATCATTGATGTCAACAAAGGGTCCATATAGTTCATAAGATTATAACTATGTTGATATATCCTGTTATACTAAGTAAATGGAGAAAACATTAATGAAATTGTTGCATAAGGTTATGTATATCCAAGTCATGAAGTAGTCATCCTCTCAGAGAAAAACAGAGAAGAATTTTCCAATGTCTTTCATATCAATCAATGTTCTAGCAAATAAAGGGGCAAACGAGGTCAACGTTGTTTAATGGACTATTTAGGGTTTTTAAAGAGTGATATTAGGCCTTTTGGTGAGATAGAACTAAAAAGATCATAAAAAAATCTATAAAATATGTATAGAGTCATGTGAAATGGGAATTCTAATCATTAATCTGCTCATAGATGACTACATATTGAAGTGAAGAGCATGTTAGGTGGATTCTAATAAAATTAGTTGATGTCCCTACTCACTCCCTACTAAAGAGAATGTTGGACATTATTGTATTGATGATCAAAGGATAAATGTAGTGTTGGAAATCAATGATGAGCTAGTTGTTGGTCATGGCATTGCCTAAGTGGCATGGGATCATGACAATGAGAAACCATATCTAGATGACGATGATTTGGAGTCTAAACATAGAGATATTCATTCTAATCACAACTTGCCACTATGTAAATGAAAGAAACTACTAAAGGATGCACATCAAACCCCAAGAAGCGAGGGAGAACATGCTAGTTGTGACTCTAGACTTCTAGAAGGAGCACATGCCATTCCTCACTATCTAGGCATTGGAGAGATGATGATAAGAAGCACATATCCACTCTCATAC
>CBVK0102110480.1:0-14942 GCA_900067695.1 Picea abies
TCTTCCGATCTCACTTTTTAGGGTGAGAAAAGTGTTCCTCCTTTTCTCCTTATTTTCTTATGCAATCTACTTCTTTTTGTGATCTCTGTGCACTTTTCCTTGAGAAGTCTTAGTTAGGTTCACCTCAACCTTCTTGGCAAATCAACATGCTACAACAACAAATATTTTGTTCACAATGAATCATGAGCATGTGCATTTTTCACATTACCATTCAATTATCAGAATGGTCAACATTCATTTGTTAGTCTTCCACTCATACATTTTGTTTTAGAATGTAATTCAGGATTCTTATATAAATAGGCTTGTAGCTCACTTCTTAATTCTCAACAATCATTAAGCTTGTGATTATGCTCTCCTAACAGAGTCTTTACACCATTCCTTCACAGGGAACTCCTTTGGCATGCAACTTCTTTCTTTCATATCCATCTCAATATTTGATGGCCTCAACCTTGAGTTAGCTTCATCTATTTACAAAATATTCCATAAGGAATATAAGCATCCATCTTTGTTATGCATCCAACTTATTTATCCACAGATATTCCTTTTTTTGTTAACTTACATCCATGATGTACTTAACAACATGCATAATCATAATCCTATGTATAGCTACTATAGGTATATTTCACATCTCACATACATCTTTACTTTAAAATCATTCAACTCATGATTTTTCACAATCATTCTCATGCGATCCTCAAAGGCATAATCATTTTGCCTCTTATCATGACAACAGAGCATCCTTGCTCATTTACTCTTTCATCTATTTATACTATCATTTCCTAAGGGAATGGAGCACATTCCCCTTAAGCTATCATTCAAAACAAAACTTTCAAGATTCTTCATAATAGAGTCAGTCATGCATCCATGGTATTCATTCAATCTTGAAAAGTGCAATTGTTACCCTAAAGTTCACTCATACATCATACATGTGCATCATTTGCACGTTTAACATCATTCATTCATATATATTCATTCTTAATATCAATCCTTATATCAAGCAACCTTACGATGCATTAAATCCATTCACTTAGGCATAAATAAACACATCTAAACATTCATCATGCAAGCTCATTGCTTGCCCCCTTTCCATGTAATTCATACACATGGATATATCAGACTTCCAGATCCTTATCTCAAGGATCTTACTGCCATTCTCATAACAAGTCTCATAAAGACACTCAACATTGGGCTTCCCTCTCATTTGAGAGCTTTCAGTCATTTGCATGATATCCACATGGAAATTTCAACATACATAGTCATAACTATGTCCCTCTTTCCATAGCAGAACAACTAGCAAAAAATTATTCTTGCCTCTGGTATTATAAAATTATTCAACAACACAGAAATATTATCTGGGATACTCCAACAATGCCCAAGGAAAAAAGACAGCTTATCAAGCTTCTCTTTCATGCCTCAAACCATTTTTAGTTAACGTATGTTTTTATCAAGGGAATCCTTTTCTATATTCCCTCTCACCACTACTTGATCATATCAAGTCATACCTTATATGGATACCACCCACCTCTGGATATCAATATGACCCATTGGTCATCTAGAATTGCTCCAATACTTCCCTTACCACATTCAGGATCAACATTTCATTAACCATTTTACCTCATTTATAATAAATTTTTATTGTCTAATAACATTTGGACTATTTCCTTAAATCCCAAATACAATTTTCGAAGTATGTTACTTACTAAGTATTTTAATACAGAACTCTAGAGTATCTCTAGATCATAATTAGTCTTGGGTAGAAAGTCCATCTCTTTCCTTTTAAAATTTTGTAGAGGTTCTAGTTGTTTTTACTATTCTCTTTAAACAAAATATAGGTTGTAAATGTATATCAACCTTAACCATTACACCCATAATTCTTCCTTTTATTCAGCAACAGTCAGGGACGGAGGTCACTCTCCTCCTCCCACAAGAATTTTGGCGGAACAGTTTTATATCCACCAAGAAAAGGAGGATGTTGTGATTTCTTTCTCAATCACTCCATATTTCTACAGCTCCATTTATCATCTTGATTAGAAGAACATTTCCCAACAATTCATGCATCCAAAAACAACTTTGTTTCTCAGTTACCTTCAGATCTAGAGAGTTGCACATGCTCTCCCTTTTTCAGAAAATGGTCACCAAACCCATTCCTCTTGCTTATACATGCCCTTAAGTTAATAGGGATACACACTTCCCTAGAACAACCATGAGATTTTGAACTTGCTCATGTCATTTCACTTATTCCATGAGGTTCATTCTCAGTCCTCATGACTTCTTTTATTTTACAAAGATGGATTGTCCCAGTAGGAAGTTTTTTAGTTATAATAGGTCAAGTAGGTTGATCTCGCCTACTCTAATGAGACCTCTAGACATGGAGGATTGTTATCCCAATCCAAAATCCTTCATGTAACCAATGCTTTTAATTAACGGAGGTTTCATAAGCCCACTTTTTTGGCAATTCCTACCACCTATTCAGTCCATTTTCTTTCTGGACTCAAGTACTCCTTAAAATGGGTTTATGTCATTTGCATCCAAGATGTATTATTAATTCCCCTTGGCATAATACCACTTTTGTAGGGATGGATATCATTTCTCCAAAATAAATGATAGGATTCTTCTGCCACATTCTAGCGAGATTCAATCTCGTTGGGTAAAATCCCAACTAAATTTTAATCTACATCCTTCTCCTCAAGGAACTTATGCAGATAATTTCCATATGGAAGTAATACTCTCAATAAGCTCATCTTATCCTTGGTGAAATAGTCTTATGACTATTCCTTAGCCCATCCAGGCCTATGTTTGAACCATTCTCTGCTAGATACAGTAGGGCAGGGTGCCCTCTCACGTAAAGTTTTCTAAGAAATAAAAATAATCACTTGACTCTTTCATGAACCCAAGCAAGCCAAGTGTTTTTTCTCTCTCTGATACCACTTTGTAACACACTTGACCCCTAAGTACCTTTTTAGTCAATGGGGCATAATAATTTCTCTTTTCATAATCATCTTAAATCATCTTCACCATCTTCTTTTCATCAAGAACTTTCCAATGACTGTTACCATGCTCCAATCCAGGTTCTAGATTGGATGTCATTCCCTTCCGAAGCTCTTTAGGAATCATTGGTCAAAGGTCATGTGGCACCCATGTGGGTTCACCTCATTCGTACCATCCCACCTAGCATGGACTCGACCAAGGTTGTCATCCTTTAGCGATGAAATGGCCACTAGAGGGGCGGTTACAAGGAGTGTTCCTTGTACCTTCGCGATTACCAAGCCTTCATCCCTTCATCCTTCATGACCATGTCTGAAACATTCTCATAGTCCTGAAGTCTTATAGTTCCCTATCACTCCTACATCTATGGTGGATATCAATCCATCATTAAATCCAACGACTAATATTTTCCCTCATTCGACGCATAAGCTTAATGGATTTCACCATTCGATGTTCCGGCACTGAATGTCCTTTTCTCTACTCGCATATCCTCTGAAGTCCCGAAACCTAGGAATCCTACCATGTGGCTTTGACCTTCGTCCCTTTTTGTAGCTTTCATCTTATCACTCCAAACACCTAGAGTTTCAAAGTCCAGAATTCTCGGAGTGGGTCCCTCTTGAATAGGTGGCATTCTTCATGAGTATCCCTACTACCATATGCCACCTAGAAGATACATGGCGATGATGCCATGTTGAAATGTGGTATCCATATCTCCAAATATATACCATATACTATAAATTAGTAGGACACATGGCTTAGCCACATGGTCATGTCATGTTTTCTCTTGTTCTCTCCCTTTAACTAGGACAACCTAATCCTTTAGTTCTTCTTCTCAGTTGGAGATATTCACATGCTCTCCCTCTTTCTAAATGGTATCCCTCTTCTCTTGCATTTCCTCTCATATTCCCCCAAGGAAGTTTTGGACCTATCATTTTCCTTCTGTTAGAAGGAACTTGGATCAGTCTTGGCCTGAAAGAAAAAAGCACTATGTGGTACTTCAGGCTGACACTTTTATGTCTCCTCAAACAAACTCTCCATGCTTCCATTCATGGGGTTAGTTGATTGTTCAACCACCAGTCCTTCTTTCATTAAATTATTTTTTCCTTGGGATCAAGATGAGGCGTATTATTTCAACAAAGAGAATTTGGGTTATTTTGACACAATGAACCCTATCTACAGTTTTCTCACTCTTTCCTCTAGTGATATCATGGCCAGTTCTTCAAGACTTCACCCCCATAGTTAGTTATTGGAAATATTAAAAAAAAAATACATTTACATTGTTCACATGCCATAGCATATTAATCATAATTAATGATTAAATACAAGCTGGGGGAAATAGGGGTATTACAGAACCAACATTCAATACTTTTTGTAAAATGGAGGGTAGAATCATCTTACTGTAAAATGGATGCCTAAGACTCATAGGACCTCCAAATTGAGTGGTTCAAATTATGGAGCTTGGATTTTATTATTTTACATCTATTCACACTTTAGTTGTTCATTTTGAAACCAAAAACCCTTTTTGATGTGTTATCCTGCAATATGTACTTGCCCAAATCCCAAAGCAAGTGAGACAAAGTTGGTCTGACAAGGGGGAGACCTATCAATGTCACCTTAATAGGAAACCCCTTTCTATTTAGGAGTATGTTAAAACTACCCCAAGGAAGACGTCCCTAGTGACCTAAAGGGCTAGTGAAATTAAAGAAAGAATGCAAAATACCCCCCTCTCACTAGTCACTCAAGTCAAAAGGTATTTATGTCTTAAGAGATGAAGCAAATGTAATGGATGAAGTGTACCTTCCCAAAACAAGACAACAAGAAAACAATATGATAGTTTCATGTCTTTCCCCTTAATAGGAAACCCCTTTCTATTTAGGAGTATGTTAAAACTACCCCAAGGGAGACGTCCTTGCTGACCTAAAGGGATGATGAAATTAAAGCAAGGATGAAAAAATACCCCCCTCACTAGTCACTCAAGTCAAAAGGTATTTATGTCTTAAGAGCTGAAGAAAATGTAATGGATGAAGTGTAACTTCCTAGAACAAGACAACAAGCAAAAAATATGGTAGTTTCCTTGTTGGTTACTACTCTCCTCTACTATCTGATTTATTGACCCAAGGTTCATGTCTTTTGGGTTTCCAACAAAGCCTCTAAAACTATCGGCCCTCCTGGTAAACCAGAAGCCAACACAGTACACAGAGTGCACTGCGCAGTCTCACCTGAGATAGCTTTAAATGGGTGGTTGTGTTTACAACCTAGGATTAGGTATGCGATAGTGGTTTATTATTACGATCCATATACTACGAATCATGATTTCAATCTACTATTACTCACGGGTTTGCATATATCTTTCACAGTTTATTTCCCGAACAACACAATCGTATTCCAAAACAATGTTTTAACTCGTTCATTAAGCATAGCAATTAATTGTTGAAAGAAAACAAATATATACATGCATTCATCACATTACACAGATATTGTCATGGTTCACCCTGTCCTGGGCTACGTCCAAAAAAATTTGGCTCTTGGCTCTTTTATTATGGTAGTTTTGCATCTCCATCGTCGTGTGCTTACAATTCCCTCATATGGGTAAGATATGTATGCAGTGAACTAGATCACACTAGGCTCCACAACCTATGATATAATCCTCGGATCTTCCTTCTCTCTTATGTTCTTAGCTCAACATCTTACAAAAATGGTTCATAGCAGTATTACATAATGCATCAACTCGTATATAACTATGATAGGATATTACAAAATCCACATTAATACAAAAGAGAATAAACCTCTATATGATACCTGCATATCTCTATTTATATATATCGATCTCTTCAGCCATTTAAAATGTATTACCAAAACCATAACCCTATCGACGTTAGGCCTTCCTCCCATGCACCTGTGTTGTTCATTCTCCAGCCGTCTCTTTCCTTGTGCATGCGTGCATGCTATGTTACCTTCTAGATGTTACTTCTGTTTCTTCATGCTTTATTTCCCACAATCATCCTTCTTTCCACTTCGGCCTGGTGCCAACAGGCCCCCAACACTAACATGTGACTCGTCCCGAGTCACCTAATCCTTCTGAGCTTCTTTGATCTCCTTGGTGATCGTCTGGAACTTTTCCTTGAGCTCTATTTCTTTTGTTAGAGCTTAGGCGGTCTTCTCCTTGATGGTGTCTACTACCTGAGATACCACTTCGTCACTCAGAAATCCTGCACATTCGACCTGGGTCTATCTTATCTGTGTTTTATCTCCTTCTATCTGTGCGAGTATTTCCTCTACCCATTCCTGTAGTGGCTCTATTTGAGCCTGATGCTCATGTTTATGTGTTTGCGCAATGATAAGTTCTACCTGCATCTTCTTCATCTCCTATGTCCCTTTGACTCGTTGTAAGATTAGTATGGTCTTTTGCCTATGTTTGAGTTCTTGGATCATTGTATTGATCCTTTCTTCTTCCTTCTCCTAGCGTTGGACCTGTGGATCCTCCTCCAACCTTGTCCAAAGTTGCGTTGCTTTATAAAGTAGTTCAGATGTTGTGTTAACCTGTTGTTCCATCTCCTGTAGCTGCGCTATTTCTTCCTTCTTCCTTTGCTCCTTCACTGCTAGTGGAGTGGTTGGTGTGAGAACTTCATGGAGATTCTCAATCTCCTTCTAATATTGATCAATTTCCTGCGCAATCTGGTCAATCTTTCCTGCTACTGGGAGTTCATTTCCTTGTGCAATGCTTGGGAGTTTCTCAAAAATTCCTCCCACTCTTCATTCCAATTCATTCATGCATTCTTTTTCCTCCCGAGTTTCAAGCTTGGCCTGCTCACAAAATTTTTCTAGTGCCTCCTGCTTCTTTGCTGCTTGTTGTAGCATGACTAAGTTTTTATGTGCATGAGACTGTACCTCATGGTCGATGCTAACCTACAATTTGTGTATTTCCCTTGATGGCATCCACGTCAAGACCAATTGGATTTTCTCAAAATCTTTCAAGGGTGCATGCCACATCACTCCAAGCTTTGACCCTCCGATGATATTCTCATTCACCAACATGTCAAACCTCCTAGAGTAGGACTTCATTGGAGTAATTCCCACTATCCTTTCACTAGGTTCAATCTAACATTCGAAAAGGGTCCCAGAGGATCCTTAGATCCATGGTCCACATTGCTTCGTGACTTCATCGTTCGGGGTTTTGGTTGTGTAAATTCCCTTTTTACTCATGGAGTGGTCAGCTTTGAAATGACCACGGTCTAAATCGAACGGTCAATAGAGGTCCCAAAGCTTCTTCATATCAATGGTCCTCGTCGCTTCGTGACTTAGGCATTCATTGATTTGAACCATTTAACACTCCTTTTCTCCCAGAGTGGTCAATGCTAGACTGACCTCGATGTAGAGACAACAATCAGGGGAGATCCCAAAATATCCTTAGATCTATGGCTTTTGTTATTTTGTGACTGAGAAGTTGATCATGGTTTAATGATGGGACAGATCCCATGGTCATAGTTAAGGAAACTATTAGATATCGGTCAACCCTCTCTAGTAACTGTACTAGGAGGTTGCCTTCAATTGGTTTTTCAATGTTCATTCACCCCATAGCTCTATACTCCCAAAGTCCCGAATAACTTAGCTCCTTTTTTAGTGTAGTGAAGGATTCCATTGACCTGGTCCTATGGAACTTTGTCAAGTTGCAAAGGCTACACTCTTAACTCGTAGCCAATATTTGGTTAAGGTCATGGGCATGAGCCCATGGTCTCTTGGATGACTAGTTTGAAGGAAGTTCCTTCCATTCACAGAACTTAATTTCTAACACAGAGGAAGGTTATTTTAGGGTTCGATGAGACTGAAGCGTTCCAGCAAAGTCTTCCTTGACTCTTACATTACAATATCAATCCTTGCAAAAATTCCAAAATCGACATTAATACAAAAGAGAACGAACCTCTATATGATATCTACGTATCTCTATTTATATATATCGAGCTCTTCAGCCATTTAAAATGTATTACCAAAACCCTAACCCACCGACGTTAGGCCTTCCTCCCATGCACACGTGTTGTTCTTCCTCCAACTGTCACTTTCCTTGTTCACGCTTTCTTGCATGCATGGGTGTTATGTTACATTCCAGATGTTACTTCTATTTCTGCACGCTTTCTTTCCCACAATCATCCTTCTTTCCACTTCAGCATGGTGCCAACAGGCCCCCAACACTGACATGTGACTCGTCCCGAGTCACCTAATCCTTTCGAGATTAATCGATCTCCTTGGTGATCATCTGGAACTTTTCCTTGAGCTCTATTGCTTTTTCCAGTGCCTGGGTGGTCTTCTCCTTGATGGTGTCTACTACCTGAACTGCCACTTTGTCACTCAGAAATCCCACACATTCTTCCTGGGTCTGTGCTACCTGTGTTTTATCTCCTTCTGCCTTTGCGAGTATTTCCTCTACCCGTTCCTGTAGTGGCTCTATTTGAGCCTGATGCTCATGTTTATGTGTTTGTGGAGTGATAAGTTCTACCTGCATCTTCTTCATCTCCTATGTCCCTTTGACTCATTCTGGGATTGGTATGGTCTTCTGCCTATGTTTGATTTCTTGGATCATTGTATTAATCCTTTATTCTTCCTTGTCCTAGCGTTGGACTTGTGGATCCTCCTCCAACCTTGTCCAATGTTGCGTTGCTTTATCAAGTAGTTCAGCTGTTGTGATAACCTATTGTTCCATCTCCTATAGCTACGCTATTTATTCCTGCTTTATTTTCTCCTTCACTGTTGGTTGAGTGGTTGGTGTGAGTTGTTCACGGAGATTCTCTATCTCCTTCTGATATTGATCAATTTCCTACGCAATCTGATCAATCTTTCCTGCTAATGGGAGTTCATTTCCTTGCACAGTGCTTGGGAGTTTCTCAAAAATTCCTCCCACTCTTCATTCCAGTTCATTCCTACATTCTTTTTCCTCCTGAGTTTCGAGATTGTCCTGCTCACAAAATTTTTCGAGTGCCTCCCGCTTCTTTGTTGCTTGTTGTAGCTCGACTAAGTTTTTATGTGCATGAGACTCTACCTTGTGGTCGACGCTAACCTACAATTTGTGTATTTCCCTTGATGGAATCCACGTCAAGACCAATTGGATGTGGTCCAAATCCTTCAAGGGTGCATGCCACATCACTCTAACCTTTGACCCTCCGACGATATTCTCATTCACCAACATGTCAAACCTCCTAGAGTAGGACTTCATCAGAGTAATTTTCGCTATCCTTTCACTAGGTTCAATCTAACATTCGAAAAGGGTCCCAGGGGATCCTTAGATCCATGGTCCACATTGCTTTGTGACTTTGTCATTCAGGGTTTTGGTTGTGTAAATTCCTTTTTTACTCACGGAGTGGTCAGTGTTGGAATGACCATGGTATAAATCGAATGGTCAATAGAGGTCCCAAAGCTTCTTCAGATCGACGGTCCTCATTGCTTCATGACTTAGGAATTCCTGGGTTTGACCCATTTAATGCTCCTTTTCTCCCAGAGTGGTCAATGCTAGACTGACCTCATATCAATGCTATCGTTCCTATCTACAGTTTCCTCACTCTTTCCTCTAGTGATATCATGGCCAGTTCTTCAAGGCTTCACCCCCACAGTTAGTTATTGGAAATATAAAAAAAAAATACATTTACATTGTTCACATGCCATAGCATAGTAATCACAATTAATGATTAATTACAAGTTGGGGGAAATAGGGGTATTACAGAACCAACATTCAATACTTTTGGTAAAATGAAGGGTAGAATCATCTTACTGTAAAAATCCCAAGGAAAGTGAGACAAGGTTGGTCTGACAAGGGGGAGACCTATCACTGTCACCTTAATAGGAAACCCATTTCTATTTAGGAGTATGTTAAAACTACCCCAAGGGAGATGTCCCTAGTGACCTAAAGGGATGGTGAAATTAAAGCAAGGATGCAAAAATACCCCCCTCTCATTGGTCACTCAAGTAAAAAGGTATTTATGTCTTAAGAGATGAAGCAAATGTAATGGATGAAGTGTACCTTCCCAAAACAAGACAACAAGAAAACAACATGGAAGTTTCATGTCTTTCCCCTTAATAGGAAACCCCTTTCTATTTAGGAGTATGTTAAAACTACCCCAAGGGAGACATCCCTAGTGACATAAAGGGCTGATGAAATTAAAGAAAGGATGAAAAGATACCCCCCTCTCACTGGTCACTCAATTCAAAAGTTATTTATGTCTTAAGAGATGAATAAAATGTAATGGATGAATTGTAACTTCCCAGAACAAGACAACAAGAAAAAAATATGGTAGTTTCCTTGTTGGTTACTACTCTCCTATACCATCTAAGTTATTGACCCAGGGTTCATGTCTTTTGGGTTTCTAGCAAAGCCTCTAAAACTATTGGCCCTCCTAGTAAACCAAAAGGCAACACAGTACACAGAGTGCACTGTGCAGTCTCACCCGAGATAGCTTTAAATGGGTGGTTGTAAGACTCAGGTGTTTACAGCCTAGGATTAAGTATGTGATAGGGGTTTATTATTATGATCCATTTACTACGAATCATGATTTCAATCTACTATTACTCACAGGTGTGCATCTATCTTTCACAGTTTATTTCCCAAAAAACACAATCGTATTCCAAAACAATGTATTAACTCATTCATTAAGCATAACAATTGACTGCTGAAAGAAAACAAATATATACATGCATTCATCACATTACACAGATATTGTCATGGTTCACCCCCTCCTGGGATATGTCCACAAAGATTTGGCTCTTGTCTCTTTTATTATGGTAGTTCTACATCTCCAGCATCGTGTGCTTACAATTCCCTCATATGGGTAAGATCTGTATGAGGCGAACTAGATCACACCAGTCTCCACAGCCTACGATATAATCCTCAGATATTCCTTCTCTCCTTTGTTCTTAGCTCAACAACTTATAAAAATGGTTCATAGCAGTATTACATAACGCATCAACTCATATATAACTATGATAGGATATTACAAAATCCACATTAATACAAAAGCGAACGAACCTTTATATGATACCTACGTATCTCTATTTATATATATCGAGCTCTTCATCCATTTAAAATGTATTACCAAAACCCTAACCCTACCGATGTTATGCCTTCCTCCCATGCATGCGTGTTGTTCTTCCTCCAGCTGTCGCTTTCCTTGTGCACGCTTTCTTGCATGTGTGCATGCTATGTTACCTTTCAGATGTTACTTCTGTTTCTACACACTTTCTTTCCCACGATCATCCTTCTTTCCACTTCGGCTTGGTGCCAACAGGCCCCCAACACTGACATGTGACTCGTCTCGAGTCACCTAATCCTTCTGAGCTTCTTTGATCTCCTTGGTGATCGTCTAGAACTTTTCCTTTAGCTCTATTGCTTTTGTCAGTGCCTACGCGATATTCTCCTTAATGGTGTCTACTACCTGAACTGCCACTTCATTGCTCAGATCCCTCACATTCGGCCTAGGTCTGTGTTATCTGTGTTTTAGCTCCTTCTGCCTGTGCGAGTATTTCCTCTACCTGTTCCTATAGTGGCTCTATTTGAGCCTGATGCTCATGTTTATGTGTTTGTGTAGTGATAAGTTCTACCTGCATATTCTTCATCTCCTACGTCCCTTTGACTCATTCTGGGATTGGTATGGTCTTCTGCCTATGTTTGAGTTCTTGGATCATTGTATTGATCCTTTCTTCTTCCTTGTCCTAGTGTTGGACCTGTGGATCCTCCTCCGACCTTGTCTAAAGTTGCATTGCTTTATCAAGTAGTTCAACTATTGTGATAACTTTTTTTTCCATCTCTTGTAGCTGTGCTATTTCTTCCTACTTCCTTTTCTCCTTCACTGGCGGTGGAGTGGTTGGTGTGAGTTGTTCGCGGAGATTCTCGATCTCCTTCTAATATTGATCAATTTCCTGCGCAATCTGGTCAATCTTTCCTACTACTGGGAGTTCATTTCCTTGCGCGGTGCTTGGGAGTTTCTCAAAAATTCCTCCCACTCTTTGTTCTAGTTCATTCCTGCATTCTTTTTCCTCCTGAGTTTCGAGCTTGGCCTGCTCACAAAAATTTTCTAGTGCCTCCTGCTTCTTTGTTGCTTGTTGTAGCTCAACTACGTTTTTATGTGTATGAGACTGTACCTCGTGGTCAACGCTAACCTACAATTTGTGTATTTCCCTTGATGGAATCCACGTCAAGACCAATTGGATGTGGTCCAAATCCTTCAAGGGTGTCTGCCCCATGATTTCATCCATGTGAAACATGCTAGGTTTGATGGAAATCATTGTGTTTGTGTGTGGCATGGAGTGGAATGGGTCTCATTCTTCTACCTCCACTATTTCTTTGGTTTGTATTGTCAGTGGATCTATGCCTCTGCTACTACTTTCTGTTTGTGCTTCCCCAAATTTCTTGAGGAACTGTCTCATTTTTGTCAGCTCTTTTTGCATTTTATCCCTGTGGTGTGTTGCATCATCAAAATCTTCTTCTAGGAAATCCTAGACCATTCTGGTGATCATTTCTCCATCATCCTCTGTGATCGTATAGTCTGGTGATTCTCGTTGTGCCTTGGATTTCTTGCACATGCCTCCTGCCTACATGGCTGGTCTCTTATTTCCCCCTAGTTCCTATGTGATGGGGTTTGGGGCGGTCTCCTGTGCTCCCTTGACCTATTTCTATTGTTTGTTGGTCAGATGTGTAGTCTCTTTCTTCTCCTTCTGGGTCCCTATCTATTTTGACCCTTCGTCTACCTGAGTCGGCTTGGTTTGGCTCGTATTTAGTTTCTTGGGCATTGGGATTTCTAAAGGTTGTGTTTCCACCTGTTCTGCCTCTCATTCTGTTGTTGTTTCCAGTACTTCTCAGGTAATGGTTGGGATCCTCCACTCATCAGGTCATTCGTTGATGACCATGTCAATGTCACTCTCTGTGATGCAGTAGTGCATCTGTAGCCACTTTTTATCTGGATCCTACCTTGGTTGTATCCACATTGTTTGGCATGTGGCCCAAAAGTTGGCAATGTCCGCATATCACGCGATATCCTATGGTTTTATTCTCCATGATCGGATAATAGATTCTTGTATATCTTGTAGGTATGCTTCAAATATAATTTTTTTCTCCCTCTTATGCCTGGCCTGCAGCCTGGATCTCAATAATAGGTATCTTTCTCTCGTTGGCTATGGTCTGGTACAAAAATTACATACCTTGGTTCTCGCCATCCCATGAAGAATATTAGGGTGATCAGCCATGAGTAATGGAATTTTGTGCCTAGGTCCTACGCATCCTTGCATTCCTCTTGAAATAATTTCAATAGATATGGCACCCAATTCATAGAGGTTCCTTTTGTGTGCTAAGCTGCAACTGCAATGACTCCTGCTGGTACTTCGTCTTTGTGGCATTTTATGAGCAATTTGCAAGCTAATATCTTTGTGCCCAATTGTGTAGTTGCGTTGTTGATTCATTTGATCATGATTCCCCTCGTTCCTTTGGCAGTGCCATATTTCTTCTTCATTTATTCTACCAACGCTTTCTCCTTGGATTTGTCGTCCAGAATCAACGTGGGATCCATACCCTGGGTTGGTAACCCTGTGATTTATGCGATAAGATCAACAGTTATGGGGATGGGTTTGTCCAGCCATATGTCCCCTCCATGTGTGACTGCTAACATCTTCTTAACGCATGATGTCGCATACTAGACTCTGCCAAAATGTGGTAGCTTCAACAAACCTAAGATTCTTGTTCTGTCTAGCCCATCTTCCCACTGGTGTGGTTCGTTAATCATTTCTCCAAGTTTTTTTATGGCTATGGTCTATAGAAATATCCTTTGTGCAAGTTATGAGAACTTGATTTTGTCTGATATGTCATGGTCTGAATATTTGAGATTCTCGACATGACCCAGTAGCTCTAGTTCTACCTGTACTCCAGCTGGTGTGCGTGGTAGAACAATTTCTTCTATAGGTTTCTTGTGGGGTGAGCTCGGTATCTGAACTCTCTCTTCCTATTGTTGTGGTTGGTTCAAAGTTTCAGCAACTTATGGTTTTTCCCCCATTAGCCATTCTGTCCAAGCCGAGACATTCAAAGAGGTCTCCTCTGTTGGTTGACCTGAGATGATCGTTTGTGACTCATCTAGTTGCACTGGTGAATCCATATTTTTTTCATTCTATTAACCTCTTGGGTTTCTTCAGTGCTTTCTAGTTGTGCTTCCTGTTGGATTTCCACTTCCTCATTCTGAGGTTCCTGCGTCACTGCTGGCGTATCCACTTTCATGGCCTCTGCTTTTCGTTGCTAAATTTCTTCCAGTATCAATGTGGAGTTTACTGGTAGCATCTATGGGGATGGGATTTTGTCGATGTTTATGATCTCTGGTTGCTTCTTTTCGATCTCTTCCAGTGGTCCTCATGATTTATTTTGAACCCTGGTCGGTCTAGTTTTCTGGCTTGCTTCTGTTGGCTTCGGTGGTGCCATAGTGGTGGTTGTCGAACGTTTTCTAAGTTTGAATAACTTCGATGAGATTTGTGTTGTCAGTTTGTTCGTTCTGGCTTCTATTACTCTCTCTCTATTTTCATTTCATGAATAGACTAGTTTCTCTCGTGCTTGTGTGTTGTATGGGCTTGTCACAAATATTTTCAAGGACTCTTCCTCCATTATGCATTTAATGCATCATAACTATGGGTGCAATGCATCTACAATGGTTTCGTACTTTCCATTATTCTTTCTTTTCTGTCTCATGTTGGCGTGTTTAATGTGATGTCCCATTGGTCCTTGTCGTGCTTTAATTCTGCTTAGTTTTGTCCTGTCATACTTCTTTTGTCGACTTTTCGTTTCCTGCTTGTTTTCCCTTTGTATGTAACCATTGTTTGTTCCTTTGCTGAATTTGTGTTTCGAACATCATGTGGCCTTTCTATCTCTGGCATGTTGCATATTTTTTAGTCTTGTTTCCTTTTGTTCTCTCTCTCTCTCTCTCTTTTTTTTTTTTTTTTTAACT
>CBVK0102110481.1:0-27820 GCA_900067695.1 Picea abies
TCGGGCTCTTCATCCATTTACAATTTATTACCAAAACCCTAACCCTACCAGTGTTAGGTCTTCCTCCCATGCGTGCGTGTTGTTCTTCCTCCAGTTGTCGCTTTCCTTGTGCATGCTTTATTGCATGTGTGCATGCTATGTTACCTTCCAGTTGTTACTTTTGTTTCTACATGCTTTCTTTCCCACGATCATCCTTCTTTCCACTTCGGCCTGGTGCCAATAGAAACCCCTTTATATTTAGGAGTATGTTAAAACTACCATAAGGGAGACGTCCCTAGTGACCTAAAGGGCTGATGAAATTAAAGCAAGGATGCAAAAATAACCCTCTCTCACTGGTCACTCAATTCATAAGGTATTTATGTCTTAAGAGATGAAGCAAATGTAATGGATGAAAAGGTATTTATGTCTTAAGAGATGAAGCAAATGTAATGGATGAAGTGTACCTTCCCAAAACAATACAACAAGCAAAAAATATGGCAGTTCCAAGTACAAAATGATATTAACGCTTCAATAAAACAATAAACCTTTGAAATGTTTGCTAGATGATATAAAATTGCAGCTTAATTGACATTTTACAACATCAAGAAGTATTTTGTAATAGCTGCAAAAAATATTCCTCCAAATTGCTTGATAAGACAGTGAAAAGATAACATTTATTAGGCAGATTGATAATCAAATGTCACAAGCAAGTTTAGAAGTGTTTAGCTAGAATTTAATATAGATTATGCAGAAAATTTGTTGCATCAAGATGGTTGTAGCGGTGATTTATAACAACAACAATTAAGTTAGTTGTCTAGGCTAGGTTAGTGTTAGTTTTAGTTAGTGAAAGATAGAAATTTCAAGGTTTGAGTGTTGGTTTGATCTCTCAATAAAAGGAGTGTAAGGACTAGTGCCTTTAAAGGGTTATGGAGTCAAAATTTCAGCAACATTCATTTGGAGTAAGCAACAAAATGATTATGTTTATCCAAGTAAAGGATGAATCTTAGAAGAGTAGTAACTTAAGTATTCTTAGGATTCAATCTTTAGGGAGGTGAGCTACTAGAGACTAGGCATTTCTAGGCCCTAGCAGTTTTCCTCCTTTTTAGATAATTGAAAGAAATATTTAGATGCAACCACAATTAATCAAGACCTTTAAAGTACTAGAACTTTAGGGCTTTAGAGGCTTGACAATATAAACCAATTAGGCAAAGTCTAGAAAATACAAAGTGAAGAAGTAGTAACTTAAGTTCTTCACTTTTAGAGTTTATCAAGCATGCAATTTCATAATATTTATCATGAGCAAGAAAATGTACCATAACCATTCAAAAGTAATGACAAAAAGAAGATTTACTTACTTCACCGAGAATAATCATGTATGAAAACACTAGATTACCAAATGACTTCACCAAAATTGATCCAAGTTGCAAGTAGAAGACTCCAAGAGAGGTGTGCATCACAATTTCAACCAATAAACCCTGGTATCGCACAATTTGTACTAATTCCAAAGGATAATATTTAGAGAAGGAAAATTGGTGTAATGGGAGGTTATCCTATCACTGACACCTCAACGGGATACCTCTTTCTATTTAGGGTTGATATCCTAGGGGAGATGTCCCCATTGACCTGGGGGTTTGAGAAGGAAAAGGTTAAATTTTTTATGAAAATGTCCCCTCTCACAAGTCACACTGATCATAAATTCACAAGGTTTTAACCAATGAAGTAATGAATAATTAAGATGTACCTTCCCAGAACAAAGCAACGGGAAAAGATATCTTTTGCAAGTACAACTTGTTGTTAGTACTTATAAAACCATGGAATTTATCAATAAAATAAATAGTTGACATATAGTTAAGCAAACATAAATTTATAGAAGAAATGTTTATAATACAATAGCTTCACAATAAATTCCTTAAAATGGCTTCAAAATGACCAAGAATAATTACTCATCAATACCAAAGTACGAGCATTTGTCATAAGAAAATAAGGTAGTGTATTAATCAAATTTTCAATTGCTTTTAGGTGATTTTAGTGTTGCAATAGATGGTTGTAGCTTAATTTATCAACAATAGCAAATAGGTTAATAGATTAGACTATTCTAAGGTTAGGAGTAGTTAGTAGAGAGCTCAAGGTAAAGGTTTTCATAGTAGTTTTTTTTCAATCACTCAATAGCAAGGCTTAGATCAGTGATTTTTTTAGGGTAAATGGAGTCCTTTTAGGCAACGGAAAATCTTGAAGGAACAAATTATAATGAGAGAACTAGAGACAAGAGGGTCAATAATTGAAGTGTTGGTATCCCAAGGCTTCAATCACCAAACCCTAGGGGGGAAATGGATACCAGGAAGTAGGTAACCCTAGGCCCTAGTATTTTTCCTCCTTATTTAGCTCAAAGATGAAGTAAATGATGACTTAGATGAAGCAAAATGTGCATGGGTGTTGCAATGGCAAGGCCCTTAGCAAAAGCTTCAAGAAAATCAGTTTTCTAACATAATCTAGTAGGGGAAAGTTATTAAGGCAAGGGAAATAACATGTGCTTTATCCTCCTAAGGTTTTAAGCTAGAAATTTCATAATATTAGTATAAATGCAAGATAAATATAACTATAACCATTCAATGAAGAAGAATTGCAGAAAATTTACTTACACTCACCAAGAATCATCTAACAAATAGACGAGTTGAACACTTTTGCCAAAAAATAGTCCAAAATAAGCCTCCTTCAAGACGTGCACACCAAATTTCAGCGAAGTAAACCTAATTAGGGAACAATTTTCATACCTCACACTTGTTTGAGTGAAAGATGATGAAAAAATACAAGGGAAAATCCCTTATTTATATAGTCACAATGACCGGAATTAGGTCAAAAAAGGCCAACATGACCAGTTTTTACATTTAAATGATAAATTAAAACTCTAAATCAAGCAAAAAGGGTGATGTCATTCCCTTTTATGGTGACTTTAGGCCTTTCTAGTGCAACGTTGGCCTCCAGGAGAAAAATGTTAGGCCTCCAAGGGCCTCTGGATCAAGCAACATGTGCCACTTGGAATACAACTACCTTCAAAGTGTCCATCAAATGTTGGGTGATGTCAAGGGTCACAAAGGTGATTTCATGGGCCTTCCAAGGCCTACATCATAGTGGGAGGGAAATCCCCCCTGGGTCTAGGCCTGCCAAGCTGTCTCTAGTGGAACGTCCTCCTCTCTCTCTAATGCAAACCTCTGATCTATCTCTTCCCCTGGATGGGGTCTCATCATCCATGTGGTGGGATTTTATCCCTATGGAGGTCTAAACTAATCATCTCCCCATGTGTACCTGTATGTCAGGTGTGGCCCTACAACAACAAAAAGTACATCCTCCATGGTTTTTACGAGGAAAATCTCTCTATGGCTAGGGGTAAACCACAACAGACAGAAATGACTGCAGAAATCAACTCTAATCTCAAGTATTCTATATAAACAAATATGCTAACAAGACAAGATAAGAGGCCTACCTCGTCCAGATGTTCAATGAAGTCCATCCTCGAGCACTTGACCCAAAGAAATATACCTGCAACTAGGCCTCAACAACCAAGCAACGCAAGCATATGGTGACAATATATAATGTTAGCACATTCAATAGCATAATCCATCAACATTCATAAAAAATATGCCCATTGAATAATAATTCAAATATTTGAGAGATATTAATTGGACGAGAAAAGAGTATTTCTATTAAGACATAATCAACAAAAGTAAATGAGTTACAAACTTCCATGTTGGCACAGTTCGGAACTGAGAAACTAACTTCCTTCCAACTAGGCCTCCACCACTTCAATCCTCCACCAAAGGAAAGCTCATATAAGAGAGACAATGAAGTTATCAATAAATAAGGGAAGAGATTGGGGATTGAACAATGTATTTAGACTTAAAGAACAAAGGGATGCAGACTCAATGTAAAGTGAATAATTTATCCAGAGTAACTTTCCTCTCAAAGTTGAATTATTTATCCTCTTTTCCATAGCTCGGATTTGGCCCATTTATAGCCTTCAATTGGAACTGAAGGGCCGAGTCAGAATGCTTCCAGTATATGGAAGGCCAAGGATCATTGATCTTGTGACGTGACATGGAAACCCGACACCATTTTTTTAATTTTGGGTGCATTTCCCGATGTACGCGGGATGTAGTGGTGCAACCTACCTATACACATGCTTTAATATAGGTAGGGTGAGTATATGTGGAAAAATAATGTTTTTAGCTATGGGATTTGAAAAAAGGGACTTCAAGTCTGCATAGGGAAATGGAAAAAGGCCTTATGTGCAAGATTGCATAGGGTGAGGAAAATATTTATATAACATATTCCCCCTAATGTGTTAGGTAAGAGGAGTATATGTGATGGCCGAAATACATTATAAGACCCAGAAGTGGAGTAATGGGGACCCAGCTGGAATAACTAGTTGTTCATTACAATCTATATTGACTTTGCCTACATGGTTGCCAATTTGAATTACACTGCATATCCATGTGAAAATATACCAAACAATTGTCCATGGACATGAATAGGAAAACACAAATGTGGGTACATGCCAAGGATTTCATAGTCACAAACAAGGCCCGATAAAACCAGTCTCAAAATCAATCTGAAGATATATGTATACAATGGAGTACAATATGATCTCCCATGATCATTGAAGTCACACGGGTACTGGCCCAATGAAAAGGTAGCAACAGCTCAGGAAAGTTGCGACTATAAACTGATGTCTTCAATTCTTCTACACAATCCGCCAAAGGTGCAAGTCTACATCATGTGAATAAAATGATTGAGTTTGAACACAATGAGACTTCGTTTGATTACCGGTCATTGAGATATATCATTAACAAATGCGAGACAGCCTACCGATGATGAAAGTACATATCAAGGCATCGATTACATTCTTAGAAGTGTGAATAAAGGATTGGGGGTCAAACACTTGGAGAATACATCGATCAGGAGACATTGATGTATTCCCAACAGTTGTTGGCGATAGAAAATTCCACTAATGACTACAAGCCTCTAGGTACTCATATGAATCTAGGTCTCCTCTCTAGAATAGATGAGTTAAAGTTGATGGAAGGAGACCTATTGAAAGGAGATCATTAAGGTATCTCTCATCATTTATCACGAGGTACAAAGAAGCATCTTGATAATTTGGAGGAAATCGGACAAAAAACATGTTCATGAACCAATGACCTTGTGCGTCTTTCACATGTGGCAGGTGCAAGAGGTACACGAAAAAGACCCTTTGAATAGCATCCAATGAGGAAAATTGTTGACAAAGGCATGGAAACCACCAATAAGGATAATGGCATCCAAGACACTACATGAATCCCAATGTGTGAATAGATGTCTTGTCGTTGAACACAAGGGAAACTACCCAGTCAATGACCAATGATGAAATGTCGATTGTTGGGTTCAAGGTTACCTACCAATGAGGAAAGTAGGACCAGGGTGGGTAATAGGACTACAACTTCATGTGATTCTGAGACAAACTGAGGGTATGGTCAACATGCAATGTCAAGATTTCTGAGGAATGGTTGACACAGGTTGATAGACATCCTTTGAACAAGAGAATGAGACATATGGAAGACTCTAGCAGCATAGACTCAATGATGAAACCATGAGATGCAGGAGGCATCAATCAAATTCTCCATAGGGACTGGAAGAGTAACCAATCAAGGGAGTAAACTCTCTGTAATGAGCTCAACTTCCTAAGGTCATGCTAAACCCAAAATTATGATGACAAGTGGACTTAAAACTTGTGTGCTCTATTCAAAGGTGACACAATTGTTGCCAATATAAGATAATACTCCCTTCTCGCCCGTATTTTTTTTTTTCATAGTCAAATGAATTCTATGATACATAGGAGGAAACGAGTGTCGCAAGTAAGAAAAACTAGTTTCAGCAGTGGAACATACCTATGCTCAATGCAAGGAGGTGCATGTGGGAGATGGACACTCAGGGGAATGTTCCCTCTTGGGTATAGGGTGTCAAGTTGCAAAGGATATAAACAAGGCTCTACTTGGTTGAGGATGCAAAATTTTTGAGGAAAATGGTTTATAACACAAAGCGAGAACCAACAATAGGATCAATACTACAAGAAAGGGAATGAGATGCAATCACAACTTAATGCCAAAAAATTTCCTTTTTCGTAATCTTAGTCTACTTGGTTTGAAAAAGGGATAAACTTGTACCAAATAGATGTCCTTTCAAATCCAATTTATGAGTTTGAAAGAGACAATTTCACTCGACAATATTTTCTCTTTTTGAAAATGAGTCGGAAAAGAGCTTAACCAATACTCACGACCTTTCAAGTCCAATTAACGAGTGTGAAAGGGACAAATTCACTCGACAATATTTTCTCTTTTTAGACAAGTCATAAAAGAGCTTAAATTAGACTCATTGAGAGGTTTCTAGGTGGCATGTCATGGTGGAGGCCAAGGCTCATGTGTTGGACTTCTATGAAAGGTCAGCATCTTATGACTAGCTGACACAAGCTCGGGAAAACCCAAATCTCTCCAAGTTGAGGATGGTAAAGTGCTAGCGGAGGTTACCTTCTCCATGATATATCAGATATTGTCACTTACTTGAAAGGACATAGGAAGAGGCATTGGATACCCCACAATACCATCCCAATCAAAGGGAACTTCTCTAGGACTTGAAGGGAGAGTACTCAGGGAGAGTAAAACTCTCTCTTGTTCAGAAGGTGCGGTACCAGAAATTCTAACGACATGGTTTAAGGACGCATCACACTAGGAAGGGTTGGATTGACCGGAAATTTCATCGGTACGACCACTTCTTCAATCGTTAGTTGAATAGGATGCATGACAACAAGGCTAGGAGATGAATCACCCTCAAAAATGGGGGTGTGGTTAGGCGAGGATTGCACTGACATAATTTTCGTGTCAATCAAAGGAGAAACGGAGTGTGGGGAAAACACAGATGCCTCAGAACTCGAAGGGCCCCTAGGTGAGAACCATGATTCTGGTATCTCGATAGTATCAGGACACAAAAAATTAAGGTGATATCCTTCGCAAGTCATGCAAAGTAATTTTGGCTTAGGTCTGACCCGTCTAGGATTCTCAATCATGTGAATTCCCCCAACATCACTTACAATGGTTGGCGACATGTTGTCGGTGTGACTGGTAGAGGTTGGATGTTAATATCTCACATGATGTATAGAGGTTGGATATGTGATATAGATATGACTCATGGTGACTAGAGTGATGCCCCCAGCATGCCTAGCAGCAACTAGTTGCGGGTCTTCAACATGACTTGCAGAGGTCATCGACCAATCTCCAACATGACTAGTAGTGGTTGGTGATGGAGCTCCAGTATGACTGGTAGTGACTGGACTAGCGGTGGTGGTGAGTTGTGGAATTTGAGACCAAGGTCTCGAGAAAGACTATTTTTGAGACATTTCAGGCCAAGAAGGGTCTTGGTTTACACCTTGTCCCTATCCAGAAAGGTAGTATTCTCTTCCTAATTGATCCATAGAGGTTTGTACGGGCATCATCACCAAAGCAGATATCTATGAAGAGACAAAAGTATGATAAGGATTATTCAATTGAGGATATATGTTTCCCCCATGTGAAGGGGTTTCGTGAAGAGGGTAGCTTGAACCATAAAATAGATTCCCCCTATATGAAAGACTCGAGGAGATATGTGGACCCACAATGGGAAAAGTGTTTGTAGGAACTAGCATGGAAGATGAAGGATACATGGATGGGGTGTAATAAGTAGAATAAACACCCATTTGAGTATTGGCTCCTGAAAAAACATGGCTAGGACTGGATCCATAAGAGGGGAGGTTCCAACCTCCCATAGTGAGAGTTGCTAGAGGGACATGACTCCTATCAAATGAATACGTAGACGGTGGGGCCATGGTGCCCCCAGATCCAAAACTAGGATTCACATAAGTGGGCCAGGGAGAGAATGGAAAGGGTGAAGGCATGTTTGGCATATCAATAGGAAAATTATTAGAGACCCAAGGCATGGACTGAGTGTAATAATTTTTCATACCATTATGAAAAGTGGACAGATTCATCCCTATGAAATTAGTGAACATCATGGGGGGGTAGCGATAAAGGAGGGAGTCACAGGAACTCCACTATCCATGATAATGAAAACTCAAAGAATGGTATAAAATCTCAAAAGTATAATAATAATCAAAGAGCACACCAAAAAACAATCAAATGGCCAATATGCACACAAACAGGATAAAGTGGTTGAAAGGGAGCTCCCTCTCTGAAGTAGGTATGCCTCGCCCAAGAGGGGCCTGAGACTCCACTGCTAAATATTGGAGGGAACATAATCAGTTATAAGGGCCCTCGTGGTCTTAACAACTAGTCGGTCAAATCCCCCAGGAGAGGTAATCCTCCATAAAGGTTGTGTGTTGCCCGACCCTTATCTGACCCAGGGTACCTACAGAATAACCCCTACAAGTAACCTATGTGGTACCTAAGTCAAGAAACTAAGAAACCACAGTATAACTAATGCACAGGCGAATAGTCATAAGTCAGGTCCACCATATAGGTAGGGTAGCAAATCCCAAAACCTTGAAATCGCCACCTCTCATGAAGGTAAGGGCACTAGCAAGGTCCCCATATACAAATAGATCCTTAGAAATATATCTCACGCTAAGAAGGTGTCGGGGGGATATCCCTTCAATCAACCTCATGTGACCTCATTCTTAACTCAGGTGTAAGCGGAGCCTCCTAATATTACTGATTATACAATGGATTTCTCCACTCCCTTAGTCAGACACATATGTTGATTTAATAGCCTTGGAGAAGTTTACTCACAAAATCCTATTCCAAGGCTCTAAATCCTAAGCTAGTTTGTGCACCATAGAGAAATAAAATCGTTACTAATCAATTTTAAACTATAGCATTACTTTTAGTGGCCTTGCTTACTAAAAAAGGTGTAGTCATGAAATTAATGATGTTATGACTCAACAAGTAAAATAAATGAATGTGAATACAATGCAAAGTCCTACCTTCAATTCCAAAATAAATGATATTCTTTTCAAAATGAAATTCTCAATTCAATTATGCAATTCCAAATAAAATGCAATCTTTCTTTACATGTACTAATATTAATGATAAGGAATCAAAAGATCAAATGCCAACAATGTAAAATGCCTAATATTTTTGTATTTTCAATATAAAAGAATGAAAATACAAGGAATGAACAACAGCTTGATATAAAAACTCTACTGTATGTAATCAGAGACAAACCAAGTAGGATATCAATAAGAAAACACCTAGACCAAGATGCAAGGAAAATCAAATGAAAAGGATGATGGGAAAGGCACCACCCAAAAATTCAACCAAAGAAAGGTTTCCAGTCATTCCATAGACACTTAACAATCATAACAGAGACCCAAGAAGACTCATCAATAATAAAAAACTACCCAACAACCATCAAACCCAACAACCAAGAAAAAAAGGGTGATGTACGCGACTAGTCAAGGGAAAAGTGTGTATATACACCTCTTGCAGAAGGACATCATGCGTATGTACATGACTGCCAGGAAAAAACCTGCATATATGTGTTAAAACACAGCAGGGCTAAGGAGAAGGATAAGAAACTCAGACTCAGAATGAACATAGGTTTTCAAGAAGTCATATGACAAGAAAATCAATATAAACGAGAGAAATGTAAGGAGAAAAACACTCCAAAACCCGAAAAGAAGATTCTATCACCAGTATGGTCACCAATTTTGTTACGAGGAAAATACCTCTATGGCTAGGGGAAAATCACAACAAACGAAAATGACTGTAGAAATCAACTATAATATCAGGTATTCCATATAAAAAAATATGATAACAACACAATATAAAAGGCATACCTCATCCAGACATTAGATGAAGTCCTCCGTTGATCACTTGACTCAAAGAAATACACCTGTAACTTGTCCTCAAAAACCAAGAAACACAAGCATATGGTGATAATATATAATTGTATCACATTCAATAGCATAATCCATCAACATTCATAACAAATACGCCCATGGAATAACAATTCAAATATTTTCAAGATATTAATTAGACGAGAAAAGAGTATTTCTATTAAAATGTAATCAATAGAAGTGAATGAATTACAAACTTCCGTGAAGGCACGGTTCAGAACCGAGAAACCAAGTCCCTTCTAGTTGGGCCTCCACCACTTATATCCTCCACCAAAGTCAAGCTCATATAAGAGAGACAATTAGGTTCTCAATCATGTATGGAAGAGCTTGGTTGATGAACAATGTGTTCAGACTTAAAAGGATAAAGGGATGCAGACTCAATATTAAGTGAATAATTTCTCCAGAGTAAATTTGCTCTCAAATTTGAATTTTTCTCTCTTTTCCATGGCTCGTATTTGGCCCATTTGTAGCCTTCAAGTGGAATTGAAGGGTCAAGTTAGAACATTTCCAGTATATGGAAGGTCAAGGATCATGGATCTCGTGACATGACATGGAAACTCGACACCATTTTTTAATTTTTGGCACAAATCCTGATGTACACAGAATGTAACGATGCAACTTGCATATATGGATGTTGTACAATAGGTAGGTCATGTATATGTGGAAAAGTAATGTTTTTAGCTTTGGTATTTTGAAAAAGGGACTTCAAGTTTACATAGGGAAATTGAAAAATTCCTTCTGTGCAAGTTTGTATAGGGTGAGGCAAATCTTGCTATAACATAAACATCATCTTCTTATGAATGAGTGTAACCATCACATATCTTATCATATATAAGCTACCACCATTGTATCAAGTTCATTCACTCTATGTTTTTATAGTTTCTGTACATTTCTCTCATTATTAGAAATTGTGTATTATTGTGTCTTTGTGTTTCTTGCAATATTTTGTTAAAATATTTGATGTGCTCATTTTAACCATAGACAATATCACTATTGTCACCCAACCATAGGAATGCATCCGATACCCTCAACCACCTTAACCTTTTCTAGATAAAATGATTCCATAAAGCCACACTAGAACCAACAGATAAACCCTAGCTACAGTAGTAGCATCAAATGGAACTAGAAAACACCATCCAATTGAAACAACAACACAATAAAAGGAGATTGCTCCTTCTCCAATGGTATCACACAAGAGAGAGAGTCTCCACAACCATATAATAAGAACAATACTCAACTACAACAATTGCATTTCTTCCCCAAATTTTCACCTTTAAGAAATCCACCAATATACTCCAACATGTCACCAAGAATACCACCAAGAGATACTAGAAGGTAGGGCACATATCTTAGGCTAGATAAAACTAGAAAGAGAGACCACGAATCACCCCAAAAGATGCACCTTCCATTCTTGCAAATATAGCTCCAAACTTGCACTATAGTTTACAGAGAGAGTGAGTGAAGTGAGTATATACAAATGATCTCAAGCACCTCCTATTTATAGTGGTTCTTGTCACCTATCTAGGTCAACTTTTCCTTCTAGAAGCTAATACTTTAATATAAATTATTTTACTGAGCTGACTTGTCTTCTAGGGTTTTTACACATCTATTTGGGATTTATCTGTCTTCTCGAATATTCTATTCTATTCAAAGGTTACACATGGAGGTCAATACCTCTTGCAACTACCATAATATCAACACTCCCTCCTAGATAGGGAGGTATTAACTGTAAAGGTCTCAAACACATCCATCCATTTCACATTGTATTGGAAAGGCTCACATAGTATTGCAGACCATTCTATAGGTAGCATCATAATAGGCACACATGCTATCTCATAATAACACAGATCAAGTCAGGAGCATCATCATCACTATCAGTATCATATGGTAGCATCCTAGAATCAAAATATGTCATCATCTGCATCATCTCTCGAGGCCATACTCCATCTGAGTAATCATGCATGATGTTGAATAAGTCATGTGTTGTACTTATTGCACTCAACATAGTGTGTCACATAAGTCACTCACTCAACATAGTGATATAGGGAACATTCTTCCTATCATGGTCACTTCTCATGACATAGGAAGAATGATTGTCCCAACAAATTCTTAAAGCCATGCCATGGGATACAAGGACCATTCTTCCCACTTTGGTCACTACTGTGAACTCAGGAAGAATGACTATCCGGGATCATTTTCCCCCCTCTGGCCACTACTGTGAACTCAGGAAAAATGTATGTCCTGTACAAATCTCCCCACTCTGGTCACTACTGTGAACTCAGGGAGATGGACCATTCTACCTATCTGGGAAAATCCCAAGGAGAATAACTATCCTGAACCATTCTACCTGTTCGGGAAATGCCCCAGGAAAATATCTGTCCATGGTACATCAACAATATGTTATGCTTGGACCATTCTCCACCTAGAGAATGTCTTTCCACCAACACATTGACTATCCATGATGCCTGATATCAACACTCCCTCCCAACCGTGAAAGTCATCTTCTCCTTTTCAACCAAAGGAGGGTATCTCCACAAGTTCCAACTTGTCCCTCAAGTATGAAAACTTTATCTTGGACAAAGGTTTTGTCAAAATATTAGTTGTCTTCTCATCTATGGAGGTGTACTGGAGAATCACTTCTCCCTTCTGGAATTTATCACAGATAAAATAGTACTTGATCTCAATGTGCTTCGACCTGTCATGGAACACAAGGTTCTCTAAAAGCTTCACCCAACTTTGATTATCACAATATATCATAGTTGAAATCAATACCTCATCAAATAGTCTAGAAATCATATTACAGAGCCATACTTCTTCCATACAAGCATCACAAGCTGAAATATACTCTACCTCTGCAATGTTGAGTGAAACAAACTTCTGTTTCCTACTAGCCCATGATATCATAGTAGAGCCCAAGCTAAAACATATACCATAAGTACTATTTATGGCATATGCACTTCCTTCCCAATCTAAATAAGCAAATCCATGCAGCTATACATCACTGTTTGAGGCATATCTCAAACCATAATTTAGCATCCCACGAAGATATCTCAAAATGTGCTTTAGAGCTATCCAATGCTCATGTCTAGGTTCCACCTGGAACTATCTCAACATGTTCACAACAAAGAAAATGTCTGCCCGGGTATTAACCAAATACATCAATGACCCAATCAAGTTACAGTATATGGATGAGTATACTGGATCAGAATCATAGTCTCTTAGCTTCTTCAGATCTATCACCATGGGAGTTTCCATGGATTTGCAATCCATCATCCCAAACTTATGAAGGATATTTACAACATATTTCCCTTTCCCTCGGAATATTTTACCACGCTTCTTCCATAATTCTATTCCCAAATAATAATCCATGAGACCAATATCCTTCATATCAAATCCATATCCTAACTCCCTCTTACATTGAATAATGAGAGGCTCTGCACTTGTCATAAATAAATCATCAACATATAGTAGCAGGATCATAGGTGCATCATTCACAACCTTGTAATAAAGGTTTGGATCAACACAACTCTTGGAAAATCCAAGTATCGTCAAGTAACTATCAATTCGTGCATACCAAGCTATTGGAGCTTGCTTGAGTCCATACAAGGCATTATTTAATGTGCATACATGGGTCTCTCTCGGTTGTACCTCAAAACCTTGAGGTTTCTCTATATATACTTATTCCTCAATTACTCCATTGAGAAAAGTGGTCTTTAAATCCATCTGATGTAAACTCCAACCCATGTGATGCAGGAGCATCACCAACATCAAGCGAGCCAGCGCGGAGACGATGGATAGCTGGACAAGCGCCAGCACAAATTTTGAAATTTCCTTGAAGTTGATGCGCAATCTTAAATGTGATAATTAAATGAAGCGCACTTGTATAATGTAAATGGACCTTGAGCGGATTGCTCTCGTCCTTAGTAGGTAGAAGGCATTTAAAGTAGTTAATGCAGGTAGATAGAATTTAATCCTAGATTAGACAGTTTCTAGAGCACAAGAGGGAAATGGGATATAGACACCCTCATTTGTGTATTATATCATTAGATGGAAGATTGGAGAAAGAGCATGCAGAGAACTGTGTAATAACACCCATGTATAGATATTTGGCTTAATAGAAAGAGATTGATTCAAATTCATGGTTTTGTGTTGGTTCTCTGTGTATGTATGTTGAAATTCATGCTCGTGAATGTTTGCTTCCTGTCATACATTTTCTTTACATGTTGTGTATGTGATTTCATGTTTTGAGTTTGAAGTCTGAGAGGAAGTAGGAATGAGTTTCAATTGTTTCTCTATCTGAGCTAGAGTTCCTGCAAGGAGTGCAATCGAAGTGTCCGCAAGGAGTGCATTTACAGAGGGATCAGATAGTTTAGCTTTTGTTCTCGTTCATTCAGAAGTGCAGACAGGCATAGGATCCGTGCAAGGAGTGCGCAGGCTGAGTGGAGTTTCAGGGTTGTGAACCTGAGTAAAACATTGAAGGACTACTGCTGCCGGTGTGTGCAGGGTCAAAAGAATTTCAGCACTTGGAGGTGTCTGAAGGTTGCTACAAGGAGTGTGTGCAAGAGCCTTCTCTAAGACTCAGAATTGTGAGAAAGCTCAGGAAGGATAAGGCCTTTTAATCTGTTGAAAGGGTTGCATGGGAAGTTTGCGTGTGGAGTGTTTAACAGGAGTTGCAAGTTTGCACCGTAGGTGGACAAGTTCATGGAGGAACACTTAGTCATTCACAGAAATCGCCAAGGAAGGACGAACGGTCGGTATTCTCTAAGGAGGATTCACAAATTTTCGTGAGCTGTTAAATTCTCACAGAGGAGCAGGGGAGATATGGTAAGTATTCCCGAAGCTTTAAGCTTAGGACAGATAGAGCCATTGATCCAAGCTAGCCAGGGCCGTTGGATCACTCACGGAATCACCTATCAGGATTTCGTGAGAGGAAGAGTCAAAGATTTGACAACAGGAATCAAGATATTGCGAAATGTGATATCCCGATGGCTAAGAGAATAGTGTGGGGCCACAGGAGTCGGTGAGGTTGACAGGTGGCACATCGTTTTGGGTTTTCATAGTGAGAAGTCCCAAAACATATGCATTAGGATTAGTGATATTGTGAACTCCAAAATGCCGATGGAGTGGAAGGACAGTTGAAAGGTCAAACTTGCGCGTGTGTCGGAGTTTTGGCATATCGGGATTCGGCAGTCAGGAAAGCAAGTTCCTTGACATCACGAGCATCAAATTCGCGATAGAGAAAATCACAAAAGGGAAGGGAAGAAGTCAGCGTTGACTTGTTGTCATGTTTCAGGGATTTGAGAACTGAACGCTCAACCCCTAACCTCGCGAAGTCGCGAAGTCCGATTTCCCGAAGAAAAAGGGAGATCCCGTGAGAGAAGTTTACTGTGGGTGAAGATTTCTCGATAGGGAAAAAGAAGAGCATTAGAGTTCTTTGGGCCGTGAGGAAGAGAAGATCCTGAGCTAACGTGGACTTTCAACCTGCGGGTTGAGGGCGTTGGCATCAAGTGGTATCAGAGCTCAGAAAGATTCTTTGCTTTCTGTAGCAGAGAAGAGAGAGAATTCATCATGCCGCCAAGGAGAAGAGATAGACAGTCACCCGATCCAGAGGATAGGGAAATGTCGTGAAGAAGAGGCAGGAAGATGACTGATCCAGCCATGGAGAGAGAGATGCATGATCTGCGAGATAGACTCGAAGACATGGAGACATCACATAGATGTACAATCAGTGCTAGGGATCTTAGTGATTCCGAGAGTGAGATTGAGGCTGAACATGAGGAAGTTGCAACTGAAGATGCATCAAATGAACGTTTGATCAGAGCTATTGCAAGGATGGGTGCAAGAGAAAAAATGGACATTCCAGTTTATGAGAGAAACTTGGATGTAGAGGAGCTTCTAGACTGGATTAGAGCCCTAGACACATACTTCGACTATGAAGATGTTGAAGAAGACAAGAAAGTCAAGCATGTTGTCACTAGATTGAAGGGACATGCAGCATTATGGTGGGATGAACTACAAGCTAACAGACGATGCAAGGGCAAGCAGAAGATCAAAAGTTGGGACATGATGATCGCAAAGATGAAAGAGAAATTCATCCCTAGAGATTATCAAATTACTTTGTTCAGGAGGATGCAGAACCTGAGACAGAAGCTAATGACAGTAAAAGAATACACTGAGGAATTCTATAAAATGAACATCAGGGCAGGTCATCAGGAGAGCGATGATGAGAAGGTTGCTAGATATCTGAATGGTCTGAGATATGACATTCAGGATGAGATGAGCATGGTAACCATCTGAACAGTGGAAGATTCTTATCAATTGGCTCTGAAAGCAGAAGAGAAGCTGAGCCGAAAGCAGAGTTAGAGGGGCCGAGGCAGAAGTCAGCCCAGAGGCAAATCAGTTGCCCAGGAAAAATATCAAAAGCCCAAGGAATACTGGAAGAAACGTCAGATTCAAACTGAGAGGGGTGGAATTTCACAGCGTGGGCAATATGCTGAACAACGAGGATAGCATACTGAGCAGAGAGGAGATTATGCTGATAACAACACTTTTCCTCATACTAGAGGTAGAGGAAGAGGAAGAGGTGGAGTAATTACATGCTTCACATGTGGAAAGAATGGGCACAAGTCTTACAAGTGTCCAGATAAGAAGAAGGAGACTGGTGAAGCTCACATTGCCAAAGAACAGAGGTAGGATGTTGAGGTAGAAGATGTTGAAGGCGGAAGATCATTGATGATGCGAAAGCTCTTTTGACACCTGAGAAGGAGGTGGAGAGTTCAATCTAAAGGACCAGACTTTTTAGGAATGCTTGCATGACCAAGGACAGGGTATGCAAGGTCATTGTAGACAGTGGTAGCACGGACAATCGCGTTTCTACGGAGGTGGTAGAGAAGCTGGAGCTGGAGACAATTGATCATCCAAGCCCATACAGAATTTTGTGGCTACAAAAAGGACATCAGGTAACTGTCACTAAACAATGTTTAGTTGAATTCAAGATAGGAGGGTATAATGATAAAATATTATGTGATGTCATTCTTATGGATGTTTGTCATCTATTGCTGGGAAGACCATGGCAATATGACAGGAATGTGATTCATGACGGGAGAATGAACACATACACCCTGGAGAAGAACGTGAGGACTCATATGTTGCTTCCGATTAAGGATAAGGAGGTGAAACCGGAAGTAAGAAACACAGTACTTCTCATGAGTGGGAAGGAACTTCTTACAGAGGTTAAGAAGAAGGAGGATCCACAATTCTTTGTGGTCTGGAAACCAAAGATTGTTTTGACCAACACAAGAGTGGATGATTTACCAGAATAAATTCAGGAACTGCTGGAAGAGTTCACTGATATAGTAGTGGACGAATTACCTCGTTCGTTGCCACCGATGAGAAGTGTGAGTCATCATATTGATCTCATACCAGGAGCCAGTCTGCCAAACAAAGCCGCGTACAGATCGACGCTGCAAGAGAATGAAGAAGTTAAAAGGAAAGTCCAGGAGTTGTTGGACAAAGGCTTGGTCAGGGAAAGCTTGAGTCCATGTGATGTTCCAACAGTACTCAGTCTGAAGAAAGATGGAGGTTGGAGGATGTGTACTGACTCAAGGGCGATTAATAAGATAACCATTAGGTACAGATTTCCATTACCGAGGATGGATGATCTGATGGATTGCTTGAGTGGAGCAAAGTATTTTTCAAAGATAGATTTGAAAAGCGGATATCACTAGATTCGCATGAGGGAAGGTGATGAGTGGAAGACAACATTCAAAACAAACGAAGGATTGTATGAATGGATTTTTATGCAATTTGTCTTACCAAATGCACCAAGTACCTTCATGAGGTTGATGAAAAAAGTCCTGAGGGAGTTCATCGGGAAGTTTGTCATTGTGTATTTGGATGACATACTGATTTTTACTAAATTAGTAGAAAAACATCTGAAGCATTTGGCTACAGTGATGTAGAGGCTACATCAGGAGAAGCTATTGATAAATATGAAGAAGTCCTCATTCATGAAGACAGAACTCATTTACTTGGGATTTGTTATTTCTGCATATGTGTTGAGGATGGATCCAGATAAGGTGGAAGTGATCAAGAATTGGCCATCACCGAAGAACATATTTGAGGTGAGAAGTTTTCACGGATTGGCTAGTTTCTACCGAAAGTTCATCAAGAATTTTAGTGGAATTAGTGTAGAAATGATGGACACAGTGAAAAAAAGACACAAGTCTTTTCACTGGATAGAGGAAGCTAAGAAAAATTTTAATCTGTTGAAACAGAAGATTACGGAACAACCAGTTTTGGTGTTGCCGGATTTTCGAAAGACATTTCAAGTGAAATGCGATGCTAGTGGATTTGCAATCGGGGCAGTATTGAGTCAAGAAGACAGGCCGATAGCGTACTTCAGCGAGAAGCTGAATGAAGTGAAAGTGAAATACTCCACGTATGATAAGGATTTTTATGCTATCATACAGGGATTGAAGAAATGGAGGCATTACTTGATCCCGAAAGAGTTTGTATTGTACAGTGACAATCATGCACTGTAATTTGTGACTCAACAGGAAAAGTTGAATTAGAGACATGTCAAATGGGTTGAGTATATGTAGAACTTCACTTTTGTGATTAAACATATTTCTAGTACTGCTAACAAAGTTGTTGATGCTTTGAGCAGGAAGTGTTTGCTGTTGCAAGAGTTCCGAGTCAAAACATTGGGTTTTGATGATCTCAGGAACATGTACGCAGATGATCAGGATTTCAAAGAGGTGTATGAAGCAGCTGAGAATCCATTTCTTAGAGATAGAAGACCTTGGATAGACTATATGATCCAGGAAGGATTTTTGTTTAAAGGTAATCAACTGTGTATTCTGAAATGCTCCATGAGGGAGAATCTGCTAAAGGAGAAACACAGTGGTGGATTAGCAGGGCACTTTGGTCACAAAAAGACATTCACAAAGTTGAATGAATCATATTTTTGGCCAGGAATGCGAGCAGATGTCAAGAAATTTGTAGACAGATGTAGAATTTTTCAGCATTCGAAGGGGAGGAGACAGAATGTAGGATTCTACCAACCATTGCCCATACCCAAGAGACCATGGGATGCACTTAGCATGGATTTTGTATTGGGGTTGCCAAGAATGCAAAGAGGTTTTGATTCCATCTTTGTGGTGGTGGATAGGTTTTCCAAGATGGCACACTTCATTCCATGTCAAAAGACCAGTGACGCAACTCACATTGCGAACCTGTTTTTCAAAGAGGTCATTCGACTTCATGGTTTTCCAAGGAGTATAGTCTTGGATCGAGATACAAAATTCATAGGGAATTTTTGGAGGACCTTATGGAAGAAGATGGGAACTAACTTGTCATTTAGTTTGGCTTATCATCCCAGATGGATGGACAGACAGAAGTGATGAACAAAAGTCTGGGAGACTTGCTGAGAAGCCTGGTGACAAAACAACATAGTCAGTGGGACAGTATATTACCGCAAGCAGAATTTGTGTATAATGACTTAGTTAACAGGAGCACAGGGCAGAGTCCATTTCAAGTTGTCTATGGCATGCAACCAAGAGGAATATCTGAGCTGAGAGATTCAGAACAGACTGGGACTAGGAGCACTAGTGCAGAAGAATTTGTAGAGGTGATGAAAGAACTTCACAGCAAGGTGAAGGAGCGATTGCATAATTCAAGTCAGGAGTATAAGCGCAGGTCAGATCCACATAGAAGACAACTTCAGTTTGAGGTTGCTGATTTGATTCTGGCACATTTGAGGAATGAAAGGTTCCCGAGAGGAACATATAACAAACTGAAGATGAAGAAAATCGGACCATGTAGGGTCTTGAAGAAATTTGGGGACAATGCTTATGAGATTGAATTACCCGATGGGATCAAAATTTCTCCGATATTCAATATCTATGATTTGTACCCATATAAGGTTGAGGAAGCAAGAGCATAAAATGAGCACCCAGTGATTCAGTGGCGAAAGCATATGCCAGTTGCAGATAAGCCACAGATGGAGCACATACTGGATAAAAGAGTTGGTAAGAAGACCAAGAGAAAAGAATACTTTGAGTATTTGGTCAAGTGGAAGCACCATCCAGTTGAAGATGCCAGCTGGGAGAATGAAGTAGAGATCCAGAAGCATGGACAGACCATGTACGAGCTCATGGACAGGAGCCCATGAAATTTTTCAAGTGAGGGAGTATGATGCAGGAACATCACCAACATCAAGTGAGCCAGCACGGAGACGATGGACAGCTGGACAAGCGCCAGCACAAATTTTGAAATTTCCTTGAAGTTGATGCACAATCTTAAATGTGATAATTAAATGAAGCGCACTTGTATAATGCAAACGGACCTTGAGAGGATTGGTCTCGTCCTTAGTAGGTAGAAGGAATTTAAAGTAGTTAATGCAGGTAGATAGAATTTAATCCTAGATTAGACAGTTTCTAGATCGCAAGAGGGAAATGGGATATAGAGACCCTCATTTGTGTATTGTATCATTATATGGAAGATTGGAGCAATAGCATGCAACGAACTGTGTAAGAACACCCATGTACAGATATTTGGATTAATAGAAAGAGATTGATTCAAATTCATGGTTTTGTGTTGGTTCTCTGTGTATGTATGTTGAAAGTCATGCTCGTGAATGTTTGCTTCCTGTTATACATTTGCTTTACATGCTGTGTATGTGATTTCATGTTTTGAGTTTGAAGTCTAAGAGGAATTAGGAATGAGTTTCAATTGTTTCTCTATCTGAGCTAGAGTTCCTGCAAGGAGTGCAGTCGAAGTGTCTGCAAGGAGTGCATTGACAGAGGGCTCAAATAGTTTAGCTTTTGTTCTCATTCATTCAGAAGTGCAGACAGGCACAGGAGTCGTGCAAGGAGTGCGTAGGCCAAGTGGAGTTTTAGGGTTGCGAACCTGAGTAAAACATTGAAGGACTACTGTTGTCGGTGTGCGTAGGGTCGAAGGAATTTTATCACTTGGAGGTGTCTGAAGGTTGCCGCAAGGAGTGCACGCAAGAGCCTTCTCTAAGACTCAAAATTGTGAGAAAGATCAGGAAGGATAAGGCCTTTTAATCCATTGAAAGGGTTGCATAGGAAGTTTGCGTGTGGAGTGTTTAACAGGAGTTGCAAGTTTGCACCGCAGGTGGACAAGTTCGTGGAGGAACACTTAGTCATTCACAGAAATCCCCAAGGAAGGACGAACAATTGGTATTCTCTAAGGAGGATTCATGAATTTTTGTGAGCCATTAGATTCTCACAGAGGAGCAGGGGAGATACGGTAAGTATTCCCAAAGGTTTAAGCTCAGGACAGATAGAGCCATTGATCCAAGACAGCCAAGGCCGTTGGATCACTCGTGGAATCGCCTATCAAGATTTCATGAGAGGAAGAGTTGAAGATTTGACAACAGGAATCGCGATATTGCGAAATGCAATATCCCGACAGCTAAGAGAATAGTGTGGGGCCACGGGAGTCAGTGAGGTGGACAGGTGGCACATCGTTTTGGGTTTTCATGGTGAGAAGTCCCGAAACATATGCATTAGGATTCGTGATATTGCGAACTCTGAAATGCCAATGGAGTGGAAGGACAGTTGAAAGGTCAAACTCGCGTGTGTGTCAAAGTTTCGGCATATCAGGATTCAACAGTCAGGAAAGCAAGTTCCTTGACATCATGAGCGCCAAATTTGCAATAGAGAAAATCCCAAAAGGGAAGGGAAGAAGTCAGCGTTGACTTCTTTTCAGGTTTCGGGGATTCGAGAACCGAACGCTCGACCCCTAACCTCACGAAGTCGTGAAGTCCGATTTCCTGAAGAAAAAGGGAGATCTCGTGAGAGAAGTTTACTGTGGGTGAAGGTTTCCTGATAGTGAAAAAGAAGAGCATTAGAGTTCTTCAGGCTGTGAGGAAGAGAAGATCCTCAGCTGACGTGGACTTTCAACCTGCGGGTTGAGGGCATTGGCATCACCATGGATGCTGCAAGAGATATGATGGCTCTAATAGAGATGTATATGGCAACTGAAGAAAAATTCTCATCATAGTCTTCTCCCTCCCACTGGGAGATCCCTCTAGCCATGAATCTTGCCTTATATTTATCGATACTCCCATCTACTGCATGCTTTATCTTGTGAACCCATTTTGAAGTGATTATAGACTTTCCTTTAGGTCTAGGCACAATTTTCCATACATCATTTTTCATGATGGATTGATATTATTCCATCATAGCTTCCTTCCATTCTTTATTCTTGACTGATAACCAAAGATCCTCAACTATTCAAAACTTGGATTCTTTCTAGAGAAAGATTCTTCTGGAGTCATGTTATTTACTATATGATGTGGACTTCTATTATGAACATATACGACTATCATAGTTGCTTCTCCCCATAGAAACATGGATAGATTATGGTCATTCATCATTGCCTTAACAAATTCTTCAATGGATTGGTTCTTTCTTTTTGCCATACCATTTTGTTGAGGATTATGTGGGACAATTAGCTCCCTCCTAATATCAACTTCTTTACAAAATAAAACAAGCTCCTTGGAGGTGTATTCTCCTCCATTATCAGATCTTACTATCTTGATCTTCTTTTTTGTCAGGTTTTCCACTTCAGTTTTGAATTTTTGGAATTTTCTAAATACTTCATCCTTTGTCTTCAATAGGTACATCCATGTTTTTTGTGAGAAGTCATCGATGAATGTTACATAGTAGAGAGAGCCTACTAGATATTTCACCAGAATAGGACCACATACATTTGAGTGTATCAGATCCAAGATCTCCTTGGATCTATTGTCACTTCTTGGGAATGGCTTCTTAATATTATTCCCAAGTGCACATTCTCTGTAGACACCTTCATGTACTAATTTTAGTTCCGGTATGCCTACAACCATCTTATTTAGAGATGGAAATGCTTGATAATGAAGGTTATCATACATTCTATGCCATAAATCACTAGGATTGAGTTCATCATGTACGAGAGCTTGAGCATCTTGACCTAGAAGTTTATACAATCTTCCTTCATGAATACCAAATTATTTTTCAAAGCAGGTACATACAAAACATTGCTAATATGAACATTGTTACCTGATTCCAATTCGATAGAGGCTTTTCCAATTCCCTTCACTTCATAAGAGTTATTGTGTCCAAGTTCCACTCTATGAGATATTTTCTTTTCATTCGTGCTTGAGATTTTTTCATGGTCACTTGTCATATATCTAGAAGATCCAATATCGATTAGTAACATGGTGTCTTCAAGAGGTCCTGCAAGAGTTGATTAGTAGAAGAAATTTGTTTCTTTATGCTTAAATTTATTTGAAGAAACTTCATCATTAGCAATTGATGCATGGTGTTTTTCCTTTATTTTCTTTGATAATTCAGGAAATTGGTGTTTGTAGTGGCCATATTTATGACAACCAAAACACTGTACCTTTGAAATGTATTTCTTATGATTGGATTTATTTCTTGAACCAAATATCTTATTACCTTCATGTCTCTTAAAATTTGTTGCATAGGCTTGAGCATCCTATTCCTTTTGAGTTGATCCTTGTCTCTTCTTGTGCACAACAGGTCCAAAGCTATTGAAACATGGGAAACTCCTTTCTTGTGTTCATGATTGCAAAAAATTCATCCCATTATCTAGAAAGACCATTAAGTGCAATATTCACAAGTTCCTTTTCTGGAATAACTTCTTCAATAGCCTGTAGTTGATCTCTCAGCTGAGAAATCCTCACAAAGTACAAGGCTACAATGTCATCCTTAGTCATCTTTGTGTCATGAAGCTCATTCTTCAAACTCATCACTTTTCCAATATTTCTAACTAAAAAAAGGTTAGTTAGGGCATCATACATCTTCTTGGATGAGTCAAGATTGGATATGTAGGGTATCAAGTGATATTTGATGAAGTCCATAATGATACTCATGGAATTGATGCCATTTTAATTGAACTTCTCCATTGCTTCAACATTCTGAGGTTCCTTCTCTTTTCCTATTTCGAACTATGGTTCCACAATATTTCCCTTCACAATATCTAGAACTTTGTTCTTGGCAAGGATGAGGTGAATCCTTGTCTTCCATGCTTTGAAGTTTGAATCTCTTTCTAGCTTGTTCTTTGAATTCATGGAGTAAGTCATGAATTCCTTTGACTTTGACTTTGACCAACCAAACTTTGACTTTAACCCAAAAATTCAACCTTAACATTTTTTCTAGATGAAGGTACTAAGGGGTGTGCTAGGCTAAGGCGCACTAGAATTGTTAAAAAAATAGGATCATGAAACAATAAAATAAAACACAAAAGATACACAATACAATAGAGACATAGATATATGTGGTTCACCCAATGTGGGCCATGTCCACCAAAGAAATATCCAGGTCCTTCCTTTTTATTATCCAACAAAATGAAGGGATACAACCTACAACACACTCGTTGTAACTTCCTCTTCTTTCTCTCACACTCTCCTCTATCAGAATAAAATATTCACGATAATACACAACCGCAACAAAATTCCCTCATAAAAGAGGTTTTCCTTTTGCTAGCGAGAAAAACCCCCTATGACTACACTAGGGTTCAAAATTTAGGTAGATCAAATAACCATCTAAAATTAAACTCTTCTCTAAACTACCCCAAATATGCCAAAACTCATACAAGAAAATCAAAGATGAGGAAGGTCATGTAACTATACCTCTACTCCACTTCCGGTGATGACCTCCTCACACTTGGAAGTTTTGTTGACTGCATGCCTCCTCCCATGGTTGGATTGCATCCAAAGATTGAGAAATAGGAAACTACAAGCATGCTATTCCATATACAAAATAAGGTTAGGTGTTAGAACATGAGCCAATAACAACATTCAGTACACCATGATTTGGGACAGGAAAAGTAATTCTTTTATTAATAACTCAATGATTATACCTTTATAATTAAAGTTGGCTACCGTCTGCGAACCTGGTCTAAGATCTTCTTCACGAAACTCCAAGTGCACCTTTGTATGGATTCTCCTCTCAACCTTCTGATATCTTCTTGGGAATTGAATGGGTTTTTATTGAGGAAGAAGGGATAATGGGGAAATGTTGAGGCAATTCTCACAAAAGGGTTGCAATAACTTGGGCAAGGAGGGGATGTGAAATGGGCAGAGTTTCACTATTCTTATGTCTAGATGCGAAATGAGACCCCAAAACCTCCTTTATATGCCAAAAGGATGGTTATTTGGTTGGGTGATGGGCTATAGTAGGTGGATTAGTTGGGAAACCCTCAAGTGAGATCGGAAGAGCGGTTCAGCAGGAATGCCGAGACCGATCTCTCTCACAAAAGGGCTGCAATAACTTGGGCAAGGAGGGGATGTGAAATGGGAAGAGTTTCACTATTCTTATGTCTAGATGTGAAATGAGACCCCAAAACCTCCTTTATATGCCAAAAGGATGGTTATTTGGTTGGGTGATGGGCTATAGTAGGTGGATTAGTTTGGAAACCCTCAATAGCCCATCAATTTCAATGAATTCCTTACAACTTTTGCAAGTATACACGAGCTATAATGGTGCATCATGTGTATGTACACAGGCTATAGTAGTGAAACAATCATATGTACGCGGGAAGTAGTGGAGCAGGGCACGTACATATTCAAAAAAATGGTTTTTTAGAAGAGCAACTCAGCAGTGCTTTAGCAAAAAATGCTAGTAATAGGGCCAAAAGCTAAGTATGCATATGCAGAGCAATTTAGGGTTATAACACCTTCTAGGGAAAAAATCCCTAAAATAAATTCTACTATCATTTCTATGACCTTATAATGAATGGTCCACATTGACTATGAAATTACAATATTTTACAAGGAATTTTTTCCCAAAATTTCACTTCGGGGGCGCTTCCCTTGAATTCCCTATGAGGGGGAGGGCTACGAAAATTGACACCACCCCCCATGGAACCCCCTGGTGATAGTTGTGGGGGAGAAATCCCCCCCACACCCCCTGTTAGGGAATGGGGTCCAAGAATGGATGAAACAAACCTATGAATTAGGAACGTAATCAAGATCCACAACCAACAAGAATATCCAAGAATTATTCCAAACGTTTCACTTAATGTTCCCAAAGAATTAGGTTAGGGTTTGGTGCAACTACAAAATTAGATACCCTAGTTGCAACTGCAACTGGTGCTACAATGAGATTGACAAAGAACTACCAATCTACCTTCCAATGGTTATACTATTCTAAAGGTAGTGTGGGCCCATAACATGTCAAAATATTCGATGTGCACATTTTAACCATAGACAATATCACTATTGTCACCCAAACATAGGCACACAACCACCCCCAAGAACATTAACCTTTGCTAGATATAATGATTCTAGAAAGCCACACTAGAACCAACAGATAAAACCTAGCTGCAGCAGTAGCATGAGATGGAACCATAAAACACCATCCAATTGCAACAACAACACAAGACAAGGAGAGAGCACCTTCTCCAAGGGTAGCGCACATGATAGAGAGTCTCCACAACCACAAAACAAGAAAAATACTCAACTTTAGCAGTTTGAGTTGCAATTCTTCCCAAAATAATCACCTTCAAGAAATCCACCAATATACTCCAAGATGTCACCAAGAATACCTACCACCAAGAGATACTAGAAGGTAGGGTGCATATCTTAGGCTAGATAGCTCTAGAAAGAGAGACCAAGAATCACCCCAGAAGATGCACCTTCCTTTCTCTCAATTGTAGCTCCAAACTTGCGTTATAATTTACTGAGAGAGTGAGTGAAGTGAGCATATAGAAATGACCTCAAGCGCCTCCTATTTATAGTGGTTCTTGTCACTTGTCTGGGTCGACTTATCCTTCTAGAAGCTAATACTTTAATATTAATTATTTTACTGAGCCGACTTGTATTCTATAGTTTTTACACATCCGTTTAGGATTTATCTGGCTTCCAGAATATTCTATTCTACTCAAAGGTTACACATGGAGGTTAATACCTCCCACAACTACCATAATATCAACATATTTCTATGTATTTCATTGTTATATCTTTGCCTTCATTTTGTTCCAAAAATAATCTATATCAGTGGTATCAGAGCAAGCCAATCCTTTTTTAGAAAAAGGGGATCACGGAATAATAAAATAAGACAAATGTGGAAATAAAACAAAAAAGATACACAATACAATATAGACACAGATATACATGGTTCACCCAGTGTGGGCTACGTCCATGAGATAAATTTCTAGGTCCTTTTTTTTAATTATCCAACAAAATGAAGGGATACAACCTACATCATGCCCATTGTAACTTCCTCTTCTTTATCTCACAGTCTCCTCTCTCAGAATACAATAATCACACACATACACAGCCGTAATACAACTCCCTCATAAAATAGGGTTTTGTTCTAGGGTAAAAAACCCTAACATAACTTCTACCGTCAGATCTGTGACCTTATAATGAATGGTATAGATTGACTACAAAATTACAATATTTTACAAGGCAATTTTCCAAAAAAAAATTCCTCGAGGGCTCTACCCTTGAACCCCTAACAAGAGGGGTCTAGGAATACCTGCATATAAATCAGGAAGATAATTAGGCTCCTGAACCAACAGTTTTGGACCTTGTTCCTATATATTATCCTATTCATCCTCTCAAGGTCTCCCTTTGAAGAATAGTCGCATCAATAGAACCATTTGTTGGTTATTGATTGAGACTAGGATTCCCATAGGTTTCCAACAAAATCTCCATTGTAGTCTAGATACGCTAGCATTTTGAATCTTCCGAAGGGAATAAGGTCTTACCTAAAGCACAATCGGGACTTTAAAGATGAAAGGAAACACAATAGGATGTCTACAACCTCATACGCATGCTTACCCTAGCATTCATTCATCTAGTGCATGTAGATAATGTAAATAAACAAGAGATTTACATAACAAGCTTAATCAAAGAAAATATGAACTAGAACACATAAGAAAACA
>CBVK0102110484.1:0-20088 GCA_900067695.1 Picea abies
AAAAAGGGACTTCAAGTCTGCATAGGGAAATGGAAAAAGGCCTTGTGAGCAAATTTGCATAGGGTGAGGAAACTCTTGTTATAACAATCCATGAGGTAATTAGTATTTGGTTATGATTAGGGTTTCCTATATAACTATAAATAAGGATGGACTCATCGTTATGAATATATGTATTGGAGTATACTATATCAGAGCTTAGCTCATTAGGATGTTGACACTCGAAGAGGAAAATTAACAAGAGTTGATCCTTCCATAAAGGAATCATTGTATAATGTTTCCCTACCTCAAGGGTTTTGATAATGAATAAAGCATTGAGAACGTTTTATATCTTGTTTGTGATTCAATTTTAAGGGTTAATGTTCATAACCAAAGTTCATTTAAGGAGAAACAAAAATTATTTTCTAGAAATGAAATGTTTTTATTCTCTTTAAGAATACTGGATGAGTCTTATCCTCCGATATTCATCATAAATTTTTCATTAAAGTAACTCCCCCTAAGTATATTTCCATTTCAAAACTCCATCTTGTTCAGTCTTGGAGTGCATGTATTATCATAGAATACATATCTGTTTGGCCTAGATCATCATTTATATTTAATAAATGACACTAAAACCTTGAATTTGAATTAGTTTTGTACATCCTTATATCCTCAGTCACAAAATATGATTTCCCCAAATGAACCAACTCAATTGATATATAGGGATATTGCTACTAGTATTTCAATTATAACAAAACTCAAAAATGAGATAAAGATCTGCGTTTCTCTATAATAATAAAAAATGATGTTTCTCCAATGTCATAACCATTTGTAAAATAGTCTTACCTATAATATGGGGAAGTATAAAGTTGATCCGTATACCTCTCCAACCACAACCCAGTCCTTATACAACTATAGTATACATGAATAGAGAGGATATATAACCATGATGTTTTCATGTGTATTATTCCTATGTGCTTCTCTTAAAAGGTTCCCCAAATCTACTCAACATTGCTTAATTAATGGACCTACATAAATGATCACCCCATTTCCCAAGTAGTATTTTCAATTGGTAACCTTTGATCTAAAATTGTGATGGTATAGGAGGAATTACTTTATAACAAAAATCAATGTCTAAAAGCATATTTGTTTTTTATTTTTCCATCCACATCGAATGTTTCCCAAGCCCCTCCTCATGACTCTTCAATATTTCATTTTTAGATTTCAATATGCTTCATTATTAACAATTGGAACATATGTAGTTATAATTGGACCACATGTACCTAAAACTTATATACCATGGTGAATTATTTCATTTTCATGTTATTATATTTAGATAACCCCCAACCCTTATATTAATTTTTCTATTCCATTGAAAATGATCACCCTACAATGTTTCTACTATATTGTTATTCGCTTTCAAATTATAACATCTATGTCAATCCTCGTCCCCATATTTGATAGTTTTAAATCATGAATCAAATGGCCTTCAAAAAATGGTTTGGTCCTCCAAAAAAATAAAAGGAAAGTAAATTGGTTCAAAGAAATAATTACCAAAACATAGATATATCTAACCAAATGCAACTAAACAAAACAAAAACTTTGGAAAATGTCATGAAAATAACATGCCAGACTACATGTGTTTCTTGTTAGCTCACATTTTGAATTTTTCAATCATGGGTCAATGAATCCCCTTGTCAATTATATCACCTCCATCTCCAAATATTTTTATTTGTTCCACTTTGATATATCTACTTGTTACCTCATAGTCTTAATTTTAGGGGAAGAATGATGTTTTAGTTTATTGGACATTTAGAAGGAACATTGATTTGAAAACCATACGAGATTATCCACAGATGATAAAAAATGTGTTATCTTTCAAGGTAACTCTAAAATTGTTTCACCGTGTTTAGGGGTGCTTCATGTGATGTGAGGTGCATTGTGTATGGATGGCCCTTGATTGTTTTTTGATGGGAATGCACATGTGGAGGTGGCTTCCTATTGGATTGTTAGGCATTTCTTGATTCTTATTTGATGTTATTTCGTTGGAGCATTGGAGACCTTGACAACTTGGTGACTTCTTCATGATGGCCACATGGAGGTTGAATTACTGGCTTGGAGAATGCCTTTCTTTGGAGGTGCAACGCTAGTCATTTTGGAGGATAGCATTGAGCCCTAGATGGTGTTGGCACACTTGGATCGCTTGCATGGTGGCTTGTACTTGACTTATGCTATCTTGGGTTGAGGGAAGTGATCATGTAGGTTTTCTGGACTTGAAGGAGCACATTGATTTGGAGGATCATTGAAACCTTTGTAAGCTTGTGGGTGGGATAACCATACACATCTTGTGGAGTGTCAATTCCTTGGAGTATTACTTGTTGATGACATCACCTTGGATCTTGACATGTTTCCTACTGGAGATCAGTAGTACTTAACATGTGTGGACCTACTTATTAGAGATAGATTTATTATTAAGGTTTTGATCCACTTCATAATTCTAGTCTCTCTTAAAATCACCTAAAAACTTGAAATCACTTAAAAACGTCTATTAAAATCCAAACAATATAGTGCCAGAATCACAAATGGAAATTAATTCCTTTAATCACAATCACTTGGATTTGAATGTCAATTGGTAGGGACTCATATTACAAGTAAATTCTTTGTTTTATCACTTGCAAACACACTATGTTTTAATAAACTAAGCTATGAAATCATAGATCAATATTTATGAATATGAGCGAAAAGGGTGACTGAAAATAAACCAATATTTTCAATGCAGTAAAGAAAAGTACCAATAAGAAAAGAATGAAGGAATTATAGACTTAATTTAAACTCTGAATATGTGTGTGTGTGTGTGATGATTGTTGGTATGGAATAGTAGATGAAATATCATTCAATTACTTGTTTGTCTTTAACATCAATATCTAAAACAATCATTAATCACCATAATCAGAGTAACATTGTCTATAAAATATGTAAAAGAAAATTGTCAATCTATAGGAAATTATAATAGAAAATACGAAGCTACATGAAATGAAGGAAATTAATAGAAATTAACTCTAAAAAAACTAAGAAAATACAACACATACTAGGAGGGCCTCCTAGAATATGTTTCTTAAAGAAAACTCAAACTATGTAAGAAATTTAACTCATAAATTGAATTCAAAGCTCCATTGTATTAAACTTCAACACAATTCAATAGTTACAATATGTCTTGGATCATAATTTCAATAGTCTTGTTAACCCCTATGTATCCCATGTCTCTCATTTTATACATTTCTAAAGGAATTTGGGTGTTTTCCGTATGCACTCTGTTTTATAAAACTAATTACATAAATATCACTTAGATCTTCATTTTTAGCTCCTAGCATAAGTTTGCTACGATCATGTAAGTTGAATCGTAGATCTTATGATTGTTTGAACCTTATCCCTTGCTCGTAGGCATTGAGTTCCTAATATTGTGAACAAACTTGCAGATTTGCAGTTGACTCTGCAAATTTCCTATAACTACTTGTTGAGATTTACCATGCATTGACCATTGGGTGTCAAATTCTATGAGAATGGAAAAATAGGTAAATTACCATCTAGTGATATTAAGGAAGTTCCTCAAAGTGGAAATTCTTCATTTGAGCGAGCCGAAGTATTCTAGCCTTCGATTCCTGTAATAACTCATTAACATGGTTAATTCTTGTAATAACCTAATTGTAGGCAATTTGTTTCAAAAATATATTTTAATACGATTTACAAGAAAAACTAAGAGTTAGTCACAAACGGGCAACTTATTACCTTGTTTGTTCCCATTATTCCATTAATCAGATAGAAGTGAGAAAAAATAGATATCTCTAGGATCAAAATGGAGATGAATGGGCCTAGTGAAAGGGTCAAAACGGGCACCCAACATCTTCCCCAGAAAAAGGATATTGCATGTCCTCGTGCATTTTTATTCTAAGGCAAACCCTGATTCTGGAACAATAGTTGTGGAAGGTCCTTTGTTTTTGGTTTTGTGCTTCTTTAACTTGTCAAACAACCTCATGTTTTTTTGTGTAGTCTTCATATTATACTCATACCACTTAATTGCATCATGTTTCAGGACCTTATACTTGTTTTTAAGTCCCCCATATTTCTCTCTTAATCGGGTACTTTGTTCTTTAACTTTCTCGTTCTCTATTTTTATGATCCTGTCTAAAGTATCTAGTTCTTGCATGTTTTCTTCAATTTATTTTTCTTCCTTTTCTTCCTTTTTAACTTGATAGTGAGAACATCAATGATAGCCTATGTATCAGCAGTTTTTATTTTCATATTAGGAATATCCTCATCATGGGTTTCTTCAAACAATGGTATTTCCTCCAAAATATGCTCTACATCAAGAATCTGTTCTTTTTTGCATCTTGTGGTTTAATTGTATCTTCTTTAACATTTGATGAGCTTCTCGTTCTAAGTTTTCTGGTCAAATTTGGTAAAATCTCTTCCTCAACCTCCTTATCTGTTGTGTTTGATATGTTATCTTCTTGGTTCACTTGTTCTTTTCATTTCATTCCCATGGTAATCCTTTTTTATGCTACTAACAAATGCTTGAATGTTGATTTATTGACTCTATTTACTATTTTTTATGGGGTTTCCTCCTCAAAAGGATTAGAATCTATTTCTATTAACTAATGTTTACCCTTCTTCCTTGATTCTGCAATCAAAATTTCTTTAGGGGATTGATTTTATTTCTCTTTTGACTTATGTCTGGTTTTTCATGTTGATTTTTCTACAAACGTTTCAGGGGTCTGAGGCTATTTTTCCCGTGGATTAGGTTTCGAAGAAATATCCTTTTCATATATTTACAAACCCTTATTTATTGGTATCTTCTTGTCTTTAATCCTGTAATATCTAGCGTAGGGTTTACATTTTTTTGTCCCCCTCTGAGTTTTCACTAGATGAACCTGTTTTGTAAAAACTATTTCTTGATAGAAACTCTTCCTAGGTTCGATTCAATTTCTCCAACTTATCCAATACAATGAGCTTAATTGAATAATGATGATACATAAATATCTCTTTATTTGGAGGACTTTTTCAGACTTCCATTTCCATTTTTGTAAGACTCTTCAATAGGAAATAGGGAATATTGATTCTTTGATTTTTTATTTTTCAAATGTTGTAATAAATAGATATGGTAGAGAAAAATTATGATGTACCTGCCTTCACAAGTTAAATATTTATGGATGAAGAAGGATATGTCCTTCCATGTTCATTGATCCAGATCCTCAGAATTCCCTTGGTCCGACCTGAATTCTGATGAGACTTATGTAAAAAGGTTGTCCATCCTTTTCCTTTCATTCATTGGATTTTAAACTAGTTCTTGCCTTTTCTTTCCAAGCCTATGATTGCAACCAAAAATTACTCTGTAAGAGTAATATTTATGTCTTCAACCATAGTTATCCTTCCATTGAATGTTTCAGAAAATGACATGGTTACTAAGATTTTATTCCCTTGAAATTTCTCAAATAGCTGCAATAACCCTAATTTTTGAAAGAAAATCATGCATGTAGAAAACTAATCAAGAAATGTTGTCCCATGTGGCTCATATCTTATCACAAAAGGAACTACCATTTTCCCCCATTCTATCTGATGATTTTTTTAGGTTCCAATTTATAATCCTTACAACTAGCAAAGTTAAAAGGCGACGAAAATGGAAGATAGGCGGAGATTGCAAAGCAACTAGAAAAATGCAGGAGAAATAGGTAATTTATGTGATTGTTTAACTAACTATATTGGATGCATGAAGGACTTGGAGCATCAAATCATGACGGTTTTCATTTGATCACATCAAATGATAAAAATTCACATGATGATCATCACTTGGTAATGATGGCGCACAAGCATTGGATATGATTGTGGTGGTCGACGGTTAATGTCATGATTATAGGTGGAAAATTAGGTAATTATGAAGAAATCAATTCATGATATATGATTATGTGTTTGACACATAATCATAATAATGTCGATTTTGATTCTAATTTGCTCATGACTGAAATAAATGGCATGAATGGTTCTAAGAAATCATGGAAGAAATTAATATATTCAGAGTAATTAAAAAATAGTTAATTAGGCTACCCATGTATCATATGGAAAATGGTATGAATATAACTTATATTTTGAGAATTCACTGTAGTTTTAATAAGTAAATAAATATTAAAATACTATTAACTTGCATACCAACTACTATTACCAGGAAATGTTGATGTTGAAAGAATGATTCTGAATATGCTTGAAACAATTGTTTATGTTTCCTTTGTAATCTGGTTCAACTTTGAATATTTTGTATTTTTGTTGCACCAATCTTCAATTTCAAATTGTCCTTTATTACTGGAATTCATTCTTTTATTACAGGAAATGATTGTATTTTTCTACTGAGTGAAATGGAGTTCATAATGCTTCTAAAGAAATGGAACTTGTTGTGTTTATTAATGATAGAAAAGTGACTAATTTATACTAATTGTTCTCTGAAAATTTTGTAGGAAATTTGTACAATGCTGAAAATAGTGAACTCTGCCAACTAGTTTCCTGGTTTTCAAGTAATTCTCATGTTTAGATGTGCTAGGAACCTGTTTTTCACATTCTGAACCTCATTTTTATCTTTACTCTTTACACACACACACACACACACACACACACACACACACACACACACACACACATATGAATATGATGGAAGATGAGTAAAAGAGTTACCTTCCTTAATCACGACTTCCATCTCGGATTTTTGAAGTAAATTGGAAACAAATTCATCTCATGAGGCTATATTATGGTAGAATTTTAGTATGTGGCCATTGACCATGAATGAAATTGCTTTGAATTTTTTGAACTTCTAGTCAAAAAGTAAGGCCCAATCACCAGCCTTGAACTACTTATTCTTGATAAATTTGTCATGCCATTTTGCTCATTGCTCCTAAACAAGAGTGGTTTTTTGCAGTGCAACTTGGTGAATTTCATCTAACTCATTTAATTGTAAAAATCGTTGTTATTGCTTCTGACAAATTTAATCCTAATCCTGATGCAATTTTGAAAGTATTTACCTAAAACTCAATGGGGAGAAGTGCCTCCTTTCCATATACTAATTCATAAGGGGTGTGACCTATGGAATTTTCCCATGTAGTTTTGTATGCTCATAAGGCTTCTAGAAATTTCTATGCCCAATATGTCTGATGGAGATGAAATGTCTTTGTAAAAATTCCTTCTAAAACCTTATTTGTGGATTCAACTTGTCCATTGGCCTATGGATGATATGGCATGGACTTCCTGTGTTTTATTGTATATTGTTGCACAATAGAATGAACTAACTTTGAAGTGAATTGTGCCCCCTGGTCAATAACAATATCTCTAGGTACTCCAAATCAAACAAAATATCTTCAAACAAGAAATTTACTACCGAATTCTCAGTAGCAGATGGAAAATATTTCACTTCAACCCATTTGTAACATAATCTTTGCAAGCTAAAATATACATCTTCCTTTTTTATGATGGATTAATGGGCCCTACAAATTCTATATCCCATTTCTCGAATGGTTCTACAAGGACTTGAGGATGAAGTGGCATTTCGTGGATGCAATAGGATGACCCATCCTTTGAAAACTATCACATCTCCCCACGTATTGTTTGGTATCTCTAAAAATAAAGGTCCAATAGTATCCCAACTGAAGGATTTTGTAGGTTGTCTTTTTGTCTGAAAAGTGCCCACCGCAAGGCTCATCATGACATTCCTTCAAGATATCAAACATTTCATCCTCTCTAACACATCAACAGATGATCAGATATGCTCCTGTGTAGAAAAGGTCCCCTCCAATCCAACAATATTTAGCACTCTTCCTAATAACCTTTTTTTTTCCTTTGCTAAAACGTGTAGTGGAAATTTTCCCGTGGACAAATAATTCGCAATGTCAGCAAACCATGGAGACTTAATAGAAATTGTAAATCATTTTTCATCGGCAAAAGTGTCTACTACATGAATTGACTCACTGGGATTGTTGATATGGGAAAGCCAACTTGCTACTAGAGTTTCCCTTCCTGGCATATCTAAAATAGTGATATTAAATTCCCACAATAGGAGAAGCCATCTTGTTATTTTTTCGTTCATTATTGGTATATTCATAAGGTAGATCATGGAAGAATGGTTGGTATGCATAAAAATATCATATCCTGTAATGTAATGTTGAAATTTATTTATTGCATAAATGACTTCCAAGAATTCCTTCTCCGTAATAGTATAGTTGAGTTCAACGGGAATTAGGTTTTTATTGACAAAATACATTGCATAATTTGGTTATTTTTATTTTTGTTCCAAAACTACTCCTATTGTTGTCTCAGAGGCATATGTAGATATGTGAAAAGGAAATTTCCAATTGGGCCCCCTCAATACTGAAGTTGTAGAAATTGTTTCTTTTAATGCATTAAAGTAAACCTGACAATTAGTATCCCAATAAAATTCTACATCTTTTGCAAGTAATTTAAATAAAGGAGATGAAATTCTAGTAAAATTTATGATAAATTGTCTATATTACCCTACATGACCAAGGAATCTCCTCACATCCTTTTGAGTGGATGGATTGGGTAAATTGACAGTCACTGTAATCTTTGTTGGATCTACCTTAATACCTACAACCGAAACATGATGACCAAGTACAATATCTTCATTATACATCATAAAACATTTTTTATTGCTTAAGGAAAGGCTTGTTTCTCAACACCTATTTAAAACTTTTTCCAGGTTATCTAAGGCTTCCATAAAGGTATCCCCATAAACTAAAAAATCGTCCATGTACACCTCTACACAATAATCTATTAAATCAACAAAAATAACCAAGACTTCCCTTTGAAATGTGGTAGGTGCATTACAAAGTCCAAAGGGTAATACCTTGTAGGAATAAGTTCCCCAAGGACAAGTAAATGTTGTTTTTTCTTGGTCTTCAGGTGTTATTCTTATTTGGTTATAGCTATTGAAACCATTGGGGAAGGAAAAGTATTTATTTCCAGCCAATGTGTCTAGGACTTGGTCTATGAAAGGTAAAGGGAACTGTTATTTTAATGTGGATTTATTGAGTTCTCTGTAATCTACACATACCCTCCATTTTCCATTTTTCTTGGGAACTATTACCAAGGGTGAAACCCATTGGCTATCTAATATAGGGTAGATGAAACCTACGTCTAATAATTTTTTAATCTCCCCTTTTACAATGTCTTTTAAGGTTAGGTTCATTCATATTTGTGGTTGTTAGACTAGTTTGACATTTTCTTGTATATATGTGATGGGTGCAAGTATTTGGATGGATACCCTACATGTCAGTGTATTCATAGAAAAATATTTAGAAATATTCTGCAAAACATAAATGAATTTTTTCTGTTGTAACTCGTCAAGATCAAAATTAATGTTTAAGCTTTTCCCAGGAAACAATTCTATAACTTTATTGTAGGAATTTGTTATAGAGTTTATAGGAAACACAGTTTGAAATAAAGATGTTAAGCTATTTGTTGTACATGTCTCCTGAAAATTATTCCCAACAAGATAATTAACAGAAAAATGTTCAAATTTTGATGATGAAGATTGTGAAGATGATGTAGATGTAGATGTAGATGGTTCAGAATTTATTGCATGCCCCCTAAAATACAAAGGAAAATCAGGATGAGAAATAAAATGATTGAACTGATTTTCTTTTTTATTTTCCTTAAGGTTCAAAGCTTGTGCAATGGTTAAAACTAGATCAATTATTTCATTATCGATGTCTATTTCTTATAAACATTTAAATTTCTCTAATTCATTCACTAATTTAATTGGGGGATAAAGTGTAATGTGTTTTATTTTGTCTCCATTTGTAATCATCGTGTCTTATGATCGACAACTAATGTATGTGTTAGCTATTACCAACGATGGTCTACCCAGGGTTAGAGGATGTCCACCCAAATTGGATTTGGGTTCAAGAATCATGAAGTCTACAGGGTATTGTCTTGAATCCAATGAAACAATGATATCTTTGACTATACCTATACCCTCTGGTTTAATATTTGATCTATCTTCTAGTTCAAGAATCATAGGGGTTAGTCTGATATTGGCAATGTTTAAATTTTGCATGGTTTCTAATGTCATGATGTTTATTTTTGTGCCTAAATCTGAGTGTGTTTGGGATATAAAGTTGTTAACAAAGATTGTAACGACTAGAATCCCAGGGTCAACATGATTTTCTAAAATAATTTTGGTGACTATCAAACTGACTAGTTTCCCAATCACTTGTATAGTTTGTGGATCCTTTATTTTCTTCCCAATATTTTTCTTACACAATTCCCTCATTGTTTTAGCATATATGGGGATCTCTTTAATGTCCTGAAATAAGGGAATTTTTATAAAAATGTTTTTCAATTCTTCTAAAATATCAAGTTCAGGTAAAATTTCAGGTTTTTCTTATTTTTGTATCAACAATCTCTCGGGAAAAGGTGTTGTTTTAGAGAACTGAGTCTTTTCCCGTGGTATGAATGATTGTTTTATTGCTGTGTTATTTTTATCCAACTGGATTTCCTCTACCTCTTCTTCAATTATCATGGGTGATTTATGATTTATTACCTTACTTGATAACAAATTTATTTCCTATAATTGTGTAGGAAATTCATGTAATACTACATGAGCAATAACATAAGTAGGAAAATTGTCCACTTCGGTATTGTAGACAACTTTTTCCTTTTGATTGTTTAGATTTGCTACTGGTTGGGAAGGAATTTGTGTAGGCCATGGGGGTTTTTGAGTTGAAGGAATTTGTAGAGGTTGAGAATGAGTTAATTGAGGTGGTGGAATTGATGGAAATAATTGTTGAATAGATCCAGTATATTGTGGAATTGATTGATATTGTTGTTTTGGGGGTAAAATTGTTTTTGTTGGTAATATTGTTGTGGATAAGAATGGTGTGGATGATATTGAGGTGAATATTGTTGTTGCTGAAAATTTTAGGGCGGTTGATTACCACGGTTATTACCTCTCCAATTTTGTTGATAAGTATGATTATAGTTTTCTTGTGAAGGCCATGATTGCCATCGCATGGGAGCACTCCAAGATGTTTGTGCAGGACTCTGTGTGGGAAATGCATACAATTGATTAGAAGGATATTGTGACATGCATGTTGGCCTTGGTTTCCATGGTCACCTAGGGGAAATGTTGTAAAGTGCCTTTTCTTGTTCATTATCTCCTTTGAACACAACTTTAACTTTGGGAAGCTAGGGGAAATCTTCTATCACCTGCTTTTATGAAAAAATTGCACAAATATGAACCTTCTTTAGTGGACATTCATTTTTAGGATGCTTTCCTCTGCAATCAAGACAAAAATTGGCTAAAGTGTTAGTTTCCTCTTGCTTCCTTCTTGGCATTAAAAGCATCAAATTGAGAACTTAACATACAAAGAAGTTCAGTTTTGAAATTTTCTAACATATTAACAATTTCATTCTTGTTAATACTCCATGTTGTTTTAGTGCCTTTTGTTAGAACGTCTCTTTGTCCTTTTCTAGCCTTGGATTTTCCTCTCAAACAATTCTTGCACAAATAAAAAAATTATTCAAATGGTAAGGATGATATATCACAAGAAACTATGAGATTAAGAATATCAATAAATTCATCATGGATTCCTTTTAAAAATATGGTACGAATAAGGTCAAAATTTAAATAACTATGCTTCAGTTTTTGCAAATTATACAAAAATATTTCCAGGTAGTCCTCTAAAATTTCTTCTTATTGTTGTGCCATCCTGAAAATGTCTTCTTTTGAATCCCTTGGCCTGCAGTAGGCTTGATATTTATTAAGAAATATCTTCCTTAGGGTGTCCCAATGTTCTATTGTACTTTCACCTAGTCCCATAAACCACTTTTATGCAGTTCCTTTCAGAGTGGTAGGAAACAGTTGCAGTTTGTAAGCATTGTTAGTGTACCCATATGTTTGACATGAAATCTCAAATTAAAATAAAAATGCATCAGGATATTCAGAATGAATACCATAGAAATTAGGCAGAATGGAAGGTGGGATATTTTTCATCTTTAACTCATTTCCAAACTCAGTAGGTATATCTAAAATAGGAAAACTAAAGGTAACTTCTTATTCCTCTTCACTTGCTTTATTCCTTTCTTCATTTGAACCTCTTTCTCATCTTCCTCCACCTTCTAGCATTTTTTCTTCACCTCCTTTGCTAGAAATTTGGTTGTCATTGATGTCAACCCTCACTTGAAAAAAACACTTATTAAAATAAACAATCATTAATAAAACTAATAAACTTGGGCTTATGAACATAATTACTCATAATAAAAACAATAAAATTAAAATTAGCATAGTTTAGAATATCTTAACTTTAATAAATGAACCCTAATAGACCTAAGTAACAACTTATATAAAATATTTCTTAAATTAACTTAAAAAACCTAGAACTTATGAAAATAATTAATTAAAATTAAAAAAAAAATGAATTAATGAATATTAGAATAACATTAAACCTAAAAACAAAACAAAACAAGAAAAAAAAAAACTAAATAACTTAATCAAAGAATAATTTTAATAAAAAAAAATTTACTTAAAACCTAGCCGACCCCTAGGTTTCCCTTCACCTTTAGTATTTAAATACCATCTCTTCTCATCATTTAAACCCAGGCTTCATGTCCTAAAGATGGATCCTGATTTGGATCCGAAACATCGACGATCTATTGACAAAACTATGGCTAATCCGAACACTTTTGAAAATCCCAACCACATAAATCTCATTAATCAAGTTAAGAATCCTCGTAGTTGGTTGAAGAAAAAGAGAATGAAGGACATTGAAAATACATGTAGAACCTCCATGGATTGACATCCCTCATAAATTTGTTTCCAACGGTGGGTGGAAAACCCTGTGGCTCCTCATGGTTGAGGAGATATTCTCTCTTAAAGATGATCATGTGAATTGAAAACAAGAAGTTACAGGTCGGCCCTAAAGTTAAATAAAGTAAGTGCAAAGAAGAAGCTACAGTTCGATCCTAAAAAGTTAAGTAAAGGAAGTGTTTGGAAGAGTATGAATATACATCAAGAACCCATCATTATATTATCCAAGAAAGTGATTTATGAGCACAACTTTGGCAACATAGTTCTATGGAGGAGGTTGCACTCAGAGTTGCGGGTGCGAGGAAGGTCAGAGTTACAAGTGCGAGGAGGGTTTCTAAAAACACCTATCTGGGCAGTCCCTCATTGGTTGTGTATGCAGTGCCCCATGAGGCCCTCGTAGGTGGTCCTGGCCTCATCATGCGAGGCCCCACCAGTTGCGCAGTCTTGTCACACGAGAATATTTGGTATTGCAGATTTTGGTACATGATTTGAGGTGTATTCTTGAAGATATTGGCACAGTGTTTTATGCAGTTTTTGTACTCAGACTGATGTTTATGGTTTGACAAGTTGATTCTTTTATATATATATTTAAGGGTGGAACGAAGGGGAAAGGAAAGGGGGTTGTATCCTCCTTTCACTCAGAGCTGGAGAATACAGGGAGTTGTAGCTTCCTTCAAGTTGGAGCCTATAAACTAGGGGTTTGGAGCCTCGTTCCAGTTGGTACTGGAAAATATTGGAATTTTTAGATTCCTTTGAATGTAATATTTTATTATACAAGAAAAACATTTTGTGGATTTCCACATAAATCTATTGTACATTGTGTATTTCTTCTTATGCTCTTATTGTATATTGGATACACTATTTGATTGAAAGTAAAGTTGTAAAAAATGTTAAATTATACTTGATATTGATTCACCCCCCCCTCTCAGTATCAACACTCCTTGTGGTATTATTTATCCTTCACCTCCTGTACTTGGTGTTCTTGGTATTCTATCTCTTTCTAGCCCACCTCCTGGTATTCTTCTTCCTCCAATACATAATTCTTCATCAGCCATCTTATTTTTCAAAAATATCGAAAACTATTTACTCCAACATTAGGGTGTTTCCTATGGATATTCAACTTGTTCAAAAATATCTTATGTTTGATTTTTCTTTGAGCTTTCCGCAACAATCATTTTCCTTGTATCCTTTTTAGTACCTGCAAGAAATTTAGTATCAGGGGGTTGTATGGATGTTTTGATAGGTGGTTTGATAGATTATTTAGTATATGGATTTAAAGAGGATGAAGAAAGTGTTTTAGTAAGTGTATTATTATATGGTGGCGAAGGTGGTTTAGTAGGTGGATTTCTGGGGGGGTGGGGGTTGATTTTTTTTATATTTTTTATTTTTCTTGAACAACTTATTTTTCAGATTTAACGAACTTACCTTTACTATCTCTAGGCATATATATTGTATGCATTAATTATACACATGACGAGGACTTGTGAATACTCACTAAAGTGGATGTGTGGGTTCTTACCTCTCATATTATAGTTTTCACTACTCCCTGTTGAAAATGCGCATATCAAAACTAAAAATGAAACCGGAAATCTAACAACAGAAATTAAAAATCAAAACTGTAAGAGAATAAAAATCAAACAAACAACAAAAAAACTGCAATTTCAAAACTAATTCCTATAGTGCCTCCCCGACAACAACGCCAAATTTTTGAGCTAATAGAGTGGTCTAGTTTCCTCAATATTTTCTATAAACATGGTTAGGTAAACTTATGAGGCATAGACACAATATATGCAGAACTAATATTGAAATCACCTAAAAACTTCTATTAAAATACAAACAGTAAAGTGTCAAACTCACAAACATAAATTAATTCATTTAATCACAATCACTTGGTAGGGACTCAGATTACAAATAAACTATCTATGTGTTCACTTGAAAACGCACTTTGTTTTAGTCAAATAAGCTCTGAAATCGTAGAGGAATATTTCTTAATATGAGTGAAAAGGTTGATTGAAAATAAACCAATCTTTTCAAAGTAGTAAAGAAATGTACCAATAAGAAAAGCATGAAGGAATTACAGAATTAGTTTAAAATATGAATATATCTCTTTGATGATTGTTGGTATCGCACAATAGATGAAATATCATTCAATTACATGTTTATCTTTAACATCAATATCTGAAACAATCATTAATCACCATAATCAGAGTAACGTTTCTTGTAAACTATGTAAAGGAAAATTCTCAATCTATAGGAAATTATGACAAGAAATATGAAGCTAAAGGAAATGAAGGAAATTAATAAAACTCTAAAACAAATATGAAAATACAACACATACCAGGGGGGGCTCCTGGAATATGTTTCTTAGAGAAAACTCAAACTGTGCAATAAATTTAACACATAAATTAAATTCAAAGAGCCATTGTATTAAACTTCAATAGAATTCGACATTTACAATATGTCTTGGATCATAATCTTGATAGTCACATTAAACTCTATGTATCCCTTGTCTCTAATTTTATGCATTTCTAAAGGAATCCAAGTGTTTTCCATATGCACTCTATTTTACAAAATTGATGACAAAAATATCACTTAGATCTTCATTTTAGTGTCTAGCATAAGTTATATACGATCATCTAATTTGAACCCTTAATCTTCTTTTTGGTTGAATCTTATCCCTCTCTCTTGGGCATTGAGTTCTTGATCTTGTGAACAAATTGACAGATGTGTTGCTAATTCTGTGAATTTTCTATAACTACCTATTGAGTTTGACCACACGTTGACCACTGGGTGTTGAATGCTATGAGAATGGAAAAATAAGTAAATTACCATCTAGTGATATCAATGAAGTTCCTCTAAGTGGAATTTCTCGATTTGATCAAGTGGAAGTATTCTAACCTTTAATTCTTGTGATAACTCATTAACAAGGTTAATTCTTGTAATAGTTGAATTGTAGGAAATTTGTTGCAAAAATAGATTTTAATACTATTTACAAGAAAAACTAAGAGTTAATCACAAACAGATAACTTATTACCTTGTTTGTACCCATTATTACATTAATCACATAGAAGTGGGAAAAAATAGAGGTTTTTAGGATCAAAATAGAGATGAATGGGTCGAGTGAAAGGGTCAAAATTGGAACCCAGCACTTACCTCTCATATAAATAGAGGAAGGAGAGAGTCCTTTCACACATATATTCATTCATAATGAAATATCCCAATTTTTACTCTTGGAATTGTTTGAAATTAAATGCTTCAATATTTTGCAAGGATGTTTTATAACCCTGCTACATTAACTCCATGGGTCAGATAAACCATGGTACTATGAATATTGTACATATTTTTGTATTGTAGTTAATAAAGGTGAAGATGAAAATCAGTTGAGCTTGAGTGCCTATAGGGGATATGATACTACAAGAGGGGGAAAGTGATGGGGTATAAGGGGGGTTTTATGCCTAAATCAAATATCTTATGCTATCTTGAACCCTCACCCATTTTTAGATTTGAAACTCAAAGACAAAATTATTCAAGAGGAGTGGAGGAAACCAACTCCTCAATATAAGCCACAACTCCTAAATTTTAGTAAATGGTCTCCTCTACATTCTTGGATCTAGGAGGTGAAGTTGAGTTTGAACTCTCTATCCATTATGCATGAGGAAAATTAGAATTGTGGGGGAAGGTTGTTAGAAAGAGTGATAGGGAGGAGTTTTTGGATGTTAGACATGAGATTAAGAGAGATAAACCCATGATAGGCAAACCATCCATGAATGGAATCTTGTAGCCTTAGGAAGAAGCCAAGAAAACATGGAAAAATTTGTTGAAACTTGAGACATAGTCTGGACCTTCTATGCACACATTGAATAGCATGAGACTGAATAGTTTCTAAGGTAATGAATAGGAGAGAAGGAAATGTTATTTGTGTTGTGTGGAGTAGGTATGTGGGTTCCATAGGAATGTTATATCATCAAGAAATCTGCAGAAGAAAAAAATGATTTGATTCCAAATTTTTTAGAGTCATTATCCTTGCCTCGCCCTAGTGGTATCATATCCCAGCTAGGGGGTGGCATCCACTGTGTATTTTCCTATGGTCAGGTGGAAATCGCTCGTTCAGATGGTGTTTGGTATGAAACTTGGAATAGATACATATATCTTTGTGTATGCATGTGGATTTTAAATGGTTCTTGATTTGTGTATAAAATTCGTATGCTTCTATTATGAGTGTAAATATGTATTTCTATATGCTCTGTGCTTATTAAACTCTGTAATTTAATTTTCTCCGAGCCAAAATTTATGTGGATTAATGTCTTACATTTATTATACAAAACCCCCTGTTTTCAAAACTTTGTGAGGAAATCATTGTAAACATGGATGTGAATTCAATCTTTGACACGGTGGAGAGCACAATGTGTTATCATGGTTAGGGTTTTTGACCCTCGTTATCAACAAGTCTCCCTGCAAGAAAACCCTTTTTCCATGCATATTTGGAACCTTTCCTTCCAGTGTAAGGACACGACAATTGTCCTCAAGGTAAGGTGGTGGTCCTTGTAGAAAAGGCCATGATCGATAAGTTCATGGGGAATTTGTCGAACCAATAATCCATAGAATTTTCATTGGATAAAAACTCACTTCCATTGATGTTGAAATTCCCTTTAATCCTTTTTATTTGTGGAAAAAGAAACATCACCTTTCTATTTTAGCAAAAGAAATACATATATTTAATATTTTGTAAGAAATGTTAGGTAATTTCTGGATAGAACAGTTCCAAAGGCATGACAATTCTCTTACAAAAGTTTTTGTATCAAGATAGATGTCGAGAAAGGGTTCACAAAAACTATCAACATAATTCATATGGTTATTATTCATTTAAAATGCGATGTTTGTGATGAGTATGGTCATATGGGTAGAGAATGCAAGAATAGAGAAGCCTTCAAACTCCCCTTAACATCAAATGAAAACAGTAAATTTAAGGAAACGAAGGACATGTTTCTCTTTTTTGTAGAGTTGTGATGAAAGAACATGTGGATTTGCATGGAAATGAGGAAGAAACAATATGGATAACTGACACATGATGAAACAACGATCATTTATGGGCCTTTGGGGTTATCTAAGAAAATTGTAGAAGACGAAACAATCTCAATTTCAGAACCAATTTCTATTGGTATTAATGCGAAAATTTATAGGGACTTGATTAACTTGATCTTAGATAAGGGGCATAGCAGGGTTCCTATATATTATGAACAACCTACAAATATAATTGGACTAGTTTTGGTAAAGAATTTGTTTTCCATACATCCTACAAATGATCTATCTTGTATTCTATCTAGAAACATTCTCTCAAATTCCAATCCCATACCCTCATACATGATAGAATATGATGGGTAGTCTATGAGACACTATGTATGCCAAGTGCAGTGCCCATTTTGCTTTTAAACTCAACCAGGGAAAAATTTCCTTATCCTATCATAGTTATTTAAGGTTCAAAGATAGTTTGGTTCTTGTGACAGATTTATAACTATTGTGAGTTGGTTTCTCAAATCTCAATTTTATTGTGCTAAATTCTAATATATTTATGAAATTATTGTTGTTTTTACAATAAACTAGATTCACTTGATTTATTTTTATAGACATGTCAACATGTTGTTAGTGCATTTTCTTGGGTTCATAAAAATTTGCATCTCATAACAATGTTGTCCAGGCCCCAAATAACAACAAAACCCATGCCTAATTTCAGAGAAAACATCATATTTCGACTTATATTCATAACAATTGTATCAAAGTCACTTTCTTGGCCTTGTGGGTCACAAATAGAAATGGAATACTTCTATGGATGCAGTGAAGTCATAAGAAGAGAGGTAGAGTATTTTCTAGTCTTCGTCGGTGAATATTTTGGTTTATGTGAATCTTATAATAAATAATCTCCATAAACAAGTTTATTGGAATATGTTCACCTTTTTTAAGAAGATCAAAGAGAAATTGAAGATTCTTTGGGAAAAAAATATGTAGCTGGCAAGGAAAATATAGATCATATTGAGGACCACAATGTTGAAATCAAAACCCCAGTCCACAACTCAAATTCTCTAGAATTTGAGGGTTCTTTATCATCATTATTTTCAATGTTTGTTAAGGTTGGTAATAGAGAAAAGGATTTAGCTTAAACATTAATGGTTACAACATTGCATACCGTAAAATCATAAAATCTATTGGAGATTGTGATCAAGCTATTAATTTGAAACATACATCTAAGGTGATCTGTATAGTTAACCAATTCAAGTAATATTTGTAGGAAATTAGGGTGCACACATTTACAAAGATGTTGATGGAGAGAGAAAATAAAAGATACAGGATCGCCTTGGTATTATGCCAAAAGGATCCCAAAGTATTTAACTTTATTTATAGTTTAATAAGGGTATTTTACATATGGTATTAGATCCCATGTTAGAGAATCGGGGTTGTATGGGTTTAAAAACATAAACAATTGCATGAAAACCCTGACAAACATAATTCTGAGATGGCATGATGGTTTTATGAATTTTGAGAATAGATTCCAACATATTAGAGGAAACTAGTTCATATTCATCATCAAAGAGTCCTCCTAAAATTACTTGACCCAAAAATATCCTTACCATGTTCTTCAGTACTTAAGGAGGTAGTTTTCAAATTGAGAGCCAAAATTATAATCAATTAACTATTTTTCTCGATGACACAAAATCATTGGAATATGTCCAACCACTTTTTGATAGGTAGGGTTCAATAGTAGCAATATCTCGGTGATAACATTATGGATATAGTGCCAATGGGTTGAAGTCATTAATGGTTTGAGTTCTTTATAAAGTTACTATCCCTTGAATGGTCAAAAGAAATTGGAGCAAATGCGGGTTTATCCATTCTACCATGATGCTTGTTGATTTGTTTTTTGGATCTTATTGTCACAATTTTACATCACATGATACACAAATTGGTTAAACTAACAATGATTACATTCAAGATAATGGATGATTGTATATTTATGGTCTTAAATTATAAATGTCAATTCTCTTTGTATTGACTGACCTTTATTCATTCATTTCAGGTAAAAAATTTTAAGGCTTCACTTCAAAGGTCATGTAGTGTAAATTCATAGAGGTATAAGGTCATGTAGTGTAAATTCATAGAGGTATAGCATTGTGGTTGTAGAATTCCTGCAGAAACCCCGATAGATCTAGAATTCTAGTTAAATTGAACACATGCAATTTGCTGATATTCAAGAGATGAGA
>CBVK0102110494.1:0-11192 GCA_900067695.1 Picea abies
ACAATTGATCTTGATGAGACAGGTGCACAGGACAGAGTTCAGAGACAGAGGACAAGCCGGGGGTCCTATCCCAAGCTTGTTGACTGGTCAATAACCTTTTGGGGACAAAAAGGTACTTAGTGGGGAGGTGTGATCCATAATCGGATCCAGGAGGCTTCCCAAGTCCAGAAAAGGCTCAAAAATGAAAGTTCTTGGAATCATACAAAACTAATTCCATTACGATCGAATTGTCGCGCTGATTCCGACCATATATTTACTTTATCAAACAAACGTTGTATGTCAGAGTTATCATACTCTGATCATTTTTCCAAACAGCTAAAAAAGTCAAACAATCAAACTGGCAAAAAAGTCAATGTTGACGTCAACATGACATCATCAAAGCTATTTCTTTATGCTGACATGGTAGAGACAGGGGGCAACCTATGACTGGGCAGATGATGCAGACTTGGACCAATGGTAGTGTGACACTTGTTGAATTTCGGGCAAATGTAGTGGTGCCACATGGCCCAGGCATCAGCAGCCATGTGGTACCCAATCATCAAACATGTGTCGAGTTAAAAGTGTTTGGGGTCCATGGGTTTTGAACCCACGACCAAGCCACCAAGCCAACGACTAGAGGAGAGTTCTATTACTAATGCGCTAAAGTGTTGCTTGTTTAATATAAACCCGCCATATTATAAATAAAGTGTAAGGTTTTGTAAGGTGCAAAAGGGAGGGGGCTGGGGCTATGCCCCAACCCATGGTCGTTTGTCAGAACGCATGTAACCATAGGGGTACAACCCATAACCACAAGTGCCTCTATCTTTCCACCCTTGTTTTTCAGAGATCCTACAAGACCAGGGGCTATCCCTTGAACGACGTGAGCGTTTCATCTTTAGGCCGAAGGTTCCATGGAATGCACCATGTAACCAGTAGTTGGAGGTTATTCAATGCCAACATGCGGCCCAAAGGGTTGGCACTTGGCCATATGTACTTCATATGACCAGTTATAGGGGGAGTGCGTATAGACCAAGGGGGCTACTCTATGTATTTTTAATTAAAAGTTGGTTTTAACTTTACATAATTGATTTTTTATTTTATTTTTGGACCAGAAAGTTGTTTTTTGAGGATATCTTGGCCATTTGGAGGGGGATTTGATCCCAGAAAGAGGTATAATCTTCACTTCCTCATCTGAGCCTGAAAACTATAAAAAACAGGCTTTTTGAATCTTTTAGGAGAACTTTTGATGCAGGGATTTGAAGGAGCGGCTTGTTCCTTCAAATCCCTCCATCAAACAGATGCAGAGTTCCTTAACATCTCCTCATTGGGATCCACTTACCGATATGTTGTCAAGATCGAGTTGAAGTTAAAGCAAAAGAATAAGTGGCATTTCATCTCTACAAACCCATCACAACAGAAGCTCTGTAAAGGTGGCCCTAACTCCTAGGGAAAATAACAGAGCAAGGACAACCAACCCTAGTACAATCAATCAAAGCCACTAGCAAAGAAGGGTAATGGTAAGTTGAAGAAAGACACTAAAAAGTGGTGCAAGTTCCACAAAAGCCCTTGGCACAATATTGATGAGTGTCACTCAAAATAATCATTGTTGGTTGAGAAGAAAACCTCAGTGTAGGATGTTGATTCAAACTCCGATTCAGAATCGAAGAAGGGAAAACAAATCATTGACGTTGAACCTAGTGTCACCATCGCTGACACAATGTCACCATCGCTGACACAAAAGTCCAGCTAGAGGAACCATAGGAGCCTGAAGAAGGGGAGTGGCTCTTCCACTCACAGATGTGGGTGATGGTGTCCCCACTCCATTTCACTGTTTATAGTGGTAGCCAAAAGAACCTAATCTCAACCGAGGTTGAACCTAACAACAAGGTCACATCCTTAACCATACACCATTGGTTGGATCAGACAGGGATGAGACATCGACATTAGCCAACAATGTCGCTTGGACTATGTCATCAAACCCTTCAAAGACGAGGTATCGTGTGTTTTTTCTCCTCTTGAAGTTTGTGATGTTTTGTTAGGACAACCATGTATGTGGAAGTGTCATGTTGTTTATGAATCTAGGCCTCGTAGTGTCATTAATGTGGAAGTGTCATGTTGTTTATGAATCTAGGCCTCGTAGTGTCATTATTATTTCTCAAACTGGGAGATTTGTCCTCTTTATGGTTCAATGGAAAGGTGAACAAAATTTTATTGTAATTTCCAAAACCTCTTCATGGGGTCTCTCTACATAGCAACAACAGGTGGACAATATAGTAGAAGAGCACATAGACATCTATGCCCCGCCTACTAGGGTGCCTTTGCACTGTCAAGTAAATCACTCAATGGATTTGACACCCAATGCTCCTCTACCTAACAACCTTGTATACAGGCGTTCCATTATGGAGAATGAAGAAATCAAATGCCATAACCAAGAACTAATTATGAAGGGTCACATCAAACCAAGCTCCTCATCTTACGGGAGCCCAATTATTTTGGTACAGAAGAAGGATGGGACATGGTGACGTTTTATTGATTATAAAGCTCTGAACAAGATCATAGTCAAGAACCGGTAACCAATCCCCTAGATTGACGATCTTCTCGATCAACTCAAGGGAGACAAAATTTTCAGTAAGATTGATTTGAAGTCAGGCTACCATTAGGTGTCGATTGAGAAAACTGATGTATGGAAGACAACCTTGAAGTCTAAATAAGGTCTCTTCGAGTGGCCGATCATGCCTTTCGGCTTGACTAATGCCCAAACCACATTCATGTGAATGATAGGTGATATATTGCGGCCATTCACAAACTCCTTTGTGGTAGTATATCTAGGTGACATCCTCATCTTTAGCAAAACCTGGGAGGAACATTTGGAGCACATTCAACAGGTCTTGGGCACCCTTCGACATCACAAGTTATATGTCAATTTGGAGAAGTGTTCCTTCGACATGTAGAGAATCCAATATTTGGGATACATTATGGATTGCCAAGGTGTGCATGTGGATCCAACCGAGATCCAATTCATCTGCGATTGGTTGACCCTGAAGACACTGATTGATCTCGACATCTTCTTGGGCCTCACCAACTTCAACCACATGTTTGTGTTGGGGTTCTCTCATATCGCTTGGGCCCAAAGCCATATGACCAAGGGTGGAGCAAAGGCCAAGTTTGTTTGGATTGCATCCCAACAGAAAGCATTCAAGGATTTGAAATTCCGCCTCTGTTCAACACCAGTCCTTATTCTGCCAGACCTACAACAACCATTTGATATTGAGACAAATGTTATTGGTCCAGTCCTCACTCAGCATGGGCATCTGGTGGCCTATCACAATGAAACACTATCTGATGTTGTTCGCAGATACCCCACCGACGACAAAGAGATGTACTCCATTGTGCATGCATGTTGATACTAGAAGCATTACATTATGGGGAAGGAAACGATCATCCATGTTGATCACAGGCCTCTGCAATTCATGTAGACACAAGGAAAATTACAACATGATCGCCATCAGAAGTGGTCCACATACTTGCAACAATTCCACTTGAACATCAAGTACAATAAGGGCATCACCAACCATGTTGCAAACTACCTCGGTCAACCCCCAGTTGTGGCACTAACCATAGCTCTTAACGCTTGTTGGCATGAGATGTCGGGGTGGCCACAATTATACAATAGTAACTTTGACTTTGCTACCAAATATTAGACATTGAATGCATGAAAACCAGTTCCAGACTTTCATCTCGAGGATGGATTGTTATGCCATATGAGCCATCTTTGTGTTCCTTCAATTGAGTATGCAAAGCTGATTTAGGAAGCTCATTATAGTCGGTCGATAGGGCACTTTGGTGTGGATAAAACAATGGCAGTATTGCAAAAGCATTTTTATTGGTCGACAAGATGTTCATAATTACATCAAATCTTGCACTAGCTACGCCATTTCCAAGCCCACCATCAAGAAATAGGGGTTGTACACCCATATTCATTCTCCAGATAGGCCTTGAGAGTCCATCTCCATGAATTACATGTCAAATTTGCCTTTAACCAAGCATGGGAACGACTGTGTCTTCATGGTCGTTGATCAATTCTCTAAGATGACAGTTTTGGCACCCTGCAATAAGAGCATCAAAGTCGAGGCCACCGCCAAGCTCTTCTTTGAACGTGTTTGTGTTCATTTTGGACTCCCACAGACCATTATTTCAGATCGAGAGAATAGGTTCCTGAGTACTTTTTGGTCGAGCCTATGGTTGATGATGGACACCAAGCTGACCAAATCAACTTGCTTCCACCCACAGACTGATGGACAAACATAGGTAGTCAACAAGATGATTTTCCATATCTTGAGGATGTACAATTCCAAACATTAACACATGTGGTACAAGAGCCTTCATGATGTTCAACATAACTATAACAAATCCCTCCACAACACTATCGACCATAGCCCTTTTTAAGTGTGTTTGGGGTTCCAACCATTTACTTGAATTGACGTAGCTCTGCCCATTACAGTTGCACAGGAAGAGTCCTCCCATGCTCAAACCAAGGCTAATCGAGCAACCAAATTTGTTGAGCGAATCCAGTATATCCAACAACAAGTTCATGATATTTTGCAGAAAGCCAACATCAAGTACAAGCATTGCCACAAACAACATCGGGTACCACACAAGTTTCTGGTGCGAGATAAGGTATGGTTGCATTTATAGAAAGAGCACCTCTCAGGATCCCATTGGAAGCTATGCCCACTTTGATACGGGCCTTACACCATCACCAAGGTTGTGGGTGAGAATACTTTTGAATTAAGTATTCCTCCTTTCCTTGGCTTACACTCGGTATTTATTGTGGAACTACTTCAAACATATTTTCCACCTCTCCTGGACACTTCAAATGAGACTGAGCACTTGGCCCCTACATAAATCAACCCAGTCTACATTGAACATGCAACAACTGATTATATTATGGACACCAAGATGAAGAGAACCCACCAGCAGAACATCCAACTCTATGGGGATGTCAAAGCAGGGCAATTTCTTAACCAGGGTAAGTGGTTCACCAGATGTCGGGCTCAATAGAAGTTTCCCCATATGATTGAGGAACTTCACGCAATGGAGACCATTACTTCCTAAGGGGGAGGACTGATGCAGGTGGATATTGGTGGCCACCCACCTATTCCACTAATTCAGAATGGTTCCACATCTTGGCACCTTTTCTACAGTTTTTCAAGTCTTGAACGTCTGGGGCCATTTTGAGGCCCTCAACAATGTATTTTTGGCTTGACAATAGCTAGCATGTAGTAAAAGGAAGATGCTAGGTTGAATAGAATGTGTACTCCTCGACTAGACCTTTTCGACGATGTATCGAGCGCCCCAAACAAATATCGTATGTAAAAGTTGTGCCCCTGGGAAGTTGACGTATCAACTAACCACATTGGGGCCCACAAACCTTTTGGCATTTCATCTTCTAGGGTTAGGGTTTTGGATGTTTAGGGTTTTCAAATAAAAACTCAACCATAGTCATTTCGAAAAATCCTGACGGATCACTTTTCAGGTGTGCTTAGGGTTCCAACCATTGACCCCCATTGACATATCTCTTCCCATTACAACTACACATGAAGAGTCCTCATATGTTCATACCAAGGTTGATTGAGCAACCAAATTTTTTGAACAAATCCAACACATCCAACAATAAGTTCATGATATTTTGTAGAAAGACAATTCCAAGTACAAGCAACACCATGATTAACATCTAGTACCACACAAATTTCATATGGGAGATAAGGTATGGTTGCATTTGAAGAAAGAGAACCTCACAGGACTCCATCACAAGCTCTTCCCACTTTGACACAATCCTTACACCATCACCAAGGTTGTGGGTGAGAATGATTTTGAATTTATTATTCCCCCTTTCCTTGGCTTGCACCTCATATTTAATGTGGAACTACTTTGACCATATTTTCCACCTCTCCTGGACAAATGTGGAACTACTTTGACCATATTTTCCACCTCTCCTGGACACTTCGGACGTGATCAAGAACTTTGCCCCTAAAGAACTCGTTCCTGACTACATTGAACAGATGTTAGTTGATCAGATCATGGACATCAAGATGAACGGAACTTTCCAGCAGGATATCCAACTCTACCGGGTCATCAAAGTAGGGAACTTCTTCATTGGGGCAAGTGGCTCACCAGGAGTCAAATTTAGCAGAAGTTTCCCCATATCATGGAGGAACTTGATGCAATGGGGACCATTTCTTACTAGGGGGGAGGACTGATCCAGGTGGATACTGGTTTCCACCCACCTGTTCCACTAATTCAGAATGGTTCCACATCTTGATAGTTTTTCTACAGTTTTTTGGGTCCCAAACTTCCAAGGTCATTTTGAGACTGCTCCAAGTGGATACTGGTTTCCACCCACCTGTTCCACTAATTCAGAATGGTTCCACATCTTGATAGTTTTTCTACAGTTTTTTGGGTCCCAAACTTCCAAGGTCATTTTGAGGCCCTAAATGATGTTTTTTTGGTGCAACATCGACTACTATGTAGTTGAAGGAATATGCTAGGCTATGTGAAATGTGCACTTCTCAACTAGACCTTTCTGACGGATTACCAAGCATCCAAAACAGAGATTGTATGCAAAAGTTGTGACTCCAGGAAGTTGACGTATCAACTAACCACATCAAGGCCCACAAACCTTTTGGTGTTTCATCTTCTAGGGTTAAGATTTTGAATGTTTAGGGTTTTCTCATTGATTCTTTATGTTAAAATTCATTTCCTTCCTCTTTGTAATCAACTTCTTGCGAATGAGTGTAGTCGACACATCTCTCTCTTCAAAGATAAGCTACCACCATTCTAGCTAGCTTGTGTGCTTTACATTTTACAATCTTTTGTATTCCAAACAATCATTAGTAGAATATGAGTTTTATTGTATTACTGTGTTCCTTGCAATATCTTTGTGTATATCCTTGTTATATCTCCGCCTTCATGTTGTTCTCAATATAATCCAGATCAAAGCCCCATGTAAAGCCCTAGATATTGAGTTGTTGTATTTCTATTGTTAGCTAGACATTTTAATTGTAATTGTACCCTTGGTCTCCTATATATATACCAAGTAGGCATAGTTTTAGGATCATCTCATCTTTTCTTATGCATTGCATATATTGTAAAAGGAGGTTACCCCCTCGAAGTGGATTATTCATTGACTATCTTTGGAGTTTGGTTCATAACATTTGGTATTAGAGCACATGATCCTAGGGTTTTGCTCCTTCAAGTGAGTCATCTTGGAATTTTCACTATAATTTTTTCCGGACTGTGAAATTTTAAAGATATTGAGGAGACAAAGTGAAGTAATTTTGTTAAAAAATTTAGGTACATGTTCATTATACTTCTTGAGATATAGCCTGTGTAAGTTAGGGTTTGTGACTAGCCTTTAAATCAATTTCATACGAGTCATCTTGGCATTTTCGCTATTATTTTTTTTTTTGAAAGGTTTCAGGCTATGAATTTTTTCAGAATCCCGAGGAGACATAACATAGTACTTGCAATAAAAATTAAGGGTTTTGGATCGTTTCAATCTTTGAGATATAGGTTGTGGAAATTAGAGATACTTGACTAGTCCTAAAACTAGTCTCAAACATGGGTTCTCGGTAGAAGTGACATATTTGAAGAATGGTAAGTTCAAATTTAGTGCCACCAGTTTCTTTGGAAAGAAGACAAACCATACTATTTCAGGTAAAAATTTCATAATCAAATATGAAATATTAGACTTGTAGCATTATGTAAAATTTGCTTTTCGAAAAGGGATAAGAATCAACAAGTTTTGGGAAGGCTACCATGACTTTCACTTGACATGTCAAATTTTGGTCATATCTATGGCATTGCAGAGAAGACATATCATAGTACTACAGGACAAAGGTCAGCCATAAAAATAGTTTCAAAATCAGGGTTTTAAAGGTACGTAACTTACAATTGGCTTAACTTTTGATTGAAATATATGTTTTATGTGATTCAAAATTGGTGATAAAGAGAAAAAAGAGTAGCATTATTATTTGTGTCCCAGGTGGAAAAGGGTGCTCCAAAAACTAATTCTCCCATTAAACCTCCAAAAATCTCAACCATGACTCATGAAGAAAATGAAGAGATACAAAACCAACTATCTACTTTGGAGAATCAAATTAATGGATTGAGTGATATGTTAGTGAAAAAGTCTAATTTAATAAATGCACAAATACAAATGGAATGAAATATGGAAAATAACATGAATGATAATATGAAACATATGGAAAATATGGAAAAGAAGATGGATGAAAATAGGGTACGCATGGAAAAGAATATGGAAGAATTGAAAATTTTCATGTCAACTAACTTGTTATGTACTGTAGATGAGAGATTCCCTCAAGGAGATATCAGGACACAAGGAAATCATTTAAATATGGAGGAAAAAAAGATTAAGCGCCAAAATCAAGATCATTCATTACCTCTAGATCTTCATCATCGAGGGTTCCACTCAACACCAAGGAACTACTTAATTCCCAAGATCGATATGAGGAAGTTTGATGGTAAAGATCTTATAACATGGGTATTCCAGATGGAATAATTCTTTGATTTATACCAAGTGTCGACCATGCAAAAGGTAATTCTTGTATCCTCGTATTTATAAAATGATCAAATTGTTTGGTATAAATGGCGTTGTGAAAGAAAAAAATAATATATTATTTCTTGGTCCGTTTTTACAGATGAATTGATAGGACATTATGGGGATATTAAGAGCAACAATTTCTTTAATCAATTGATAAACCTTTGGAAAAGAGGTCCAATTACAAACACTACAAGGAGAACACTTTGTAGTGGAAGTTTTTACAGAACCTCCCTGAAAAAATCACACCTTATCTGTTTATAGCGGAGGTTTTTAGTGGAGGTGGGCAGTCAGAGGTTTTTGCAAAGGTTTTTACACCGATGCACCTCTATTATCCAAATGCACTAGTGCACTCACAAATGTAACGCCTCGATGCTTGCCAAATAAAGTGCATCGATAACCATTTGTAGCGCACCCGACCCCTAAATGGTCTTTAAAGGGGTGGGGCATCATAATTTCATTTTCCTTAACTATCTCAAATCCTAATTACGAGATTTCTATCACATCCTTCTCGTCCAAGACTTTCCAACCTCTACCTCCATGCTCAAATACGAGTTCTGGACTAGCAGATACACCCTTCCTAGTTCTTCCTGTGTTTATTGGTCAAGGGTCGTGTGGCGCCCACGTGGATCCACCTCACATGTATTGTCTCCAAATTCCTACATCCGTGATGGAAGTCCATCCACTGTCTGATCCTAGGACTGGACTCAATCTTTGTCTAACACACATGCTAGCGAGGAATTCAGAACTTCGATGCTTCGACGCTGAATGCCTCTTTGCTATCTACGCACGAGACCTCCCAGAGTCTCGAACTCCCGTAAGATTGCCACGTGGCTCTAGCCTTCTAGCCTTTTGGTCTCTTTACAATACTACACTCTAAATACTCTGGAGTCCCAAAGTCCCAGACTCCCAGAGTTATAGTCACTTCACTAACCACTGTGGCTAGGCGGGAAAGTACCGTGGGATGACATGTGTCACATATCAATGGGTCTATAGGGTATGTGATACACGCGAATCCAAGTGACATGTGGCACGTCAAACTTGGTTCCATGTCACCCTTGGTTACGTCACTGTGCCACCTCACTCCAGACTTATCGTCTTTCAGGCCCTCCAATCTCACGGCCAAGGTATGTCCACGTAACCCTTGGATCAACGGCCTTCGCTACTTCGTAACTTTGGCGTTCGGGGGTTTCATGGGGTAAACTTCTCCTTTCTCCTAGATTTGGTCAGGGCTGAGATGACCACAACCTGGATTTGATGGTTAGGAAAAGTCCCAAAGCTTCCTTGAATTAATGACCCTTGCCACTTCGGGCTTCAGAGCTTATCGACACACTACACCTCAAATCCTCCAGAGTGCCCAATATTTGAAATAAAGGATCCAACACCATGCGTCCCCTGTATATCGATGGCTGAGAGGGATCCCAAAGGATCTGAGGATCGATGGTCCTCATTACTTCGCGACCTTGACCTTCGGGAGTTTTCTGACACAAACTCCTCTTTTCTCCAAGAGTTGGTCAACTTCAGGCTGACCATAGCCTTGATATGCTGGTCCGAGGGTATCCACATAACCCCAGAGATCTACGGCTTATAACTCCCGCTCATGGGTCCCTTGGGTCCCGTTTTTGGGCCATTCCTAGAGGGACATTTGTCATCCCAAAATACTCCGACAAGAATATGTGGCACCTACCTCAGGTCACCGATGTCCCCTTACCTTGCCATGAGGTCACCACACCTAGCAATGTCGTCGCTCAACACGTGGGATCCCACGTGCTCTCGACATGATACATGCATCCCTACGATTGAATGGTCAAGAGGAGTCCCGAAGGATCCTTAGATCCACGGTCCGCATTACTTCACAACCCAGACCTTTGGGAGTTTTGCGACACAAAAATCTTCTTTTCTCCCAGAGTTGGTCAGCGATAGGCTGACCACATCGTAGATCCAATGGTTAGGATAGTTTCTGAGCATCCTTAGATATATGGCCCATATTAACTTTAGGCTTCTGAGGATCTGTTTCCCTTACGACGAATACCAAAGTTCGCCGAACTTGCGAAGACTGAAGGAGTCGAGGAGTTAACACCTACGCTCCTTCTCCAAATCCAACAGTCTTGACAGACCTTGGGTCCTTCTGAATAGATCTCATTCACTCGTCTTCCAAATGAAAAGGGTCTTCCCTTTCGAGACATAAATATCACTATCCTTCCTGAGCTTCATTAGTATTGAAGAACTTAGGCACTGGTGTGCGCTTTGCGCTCTTTCTCCTGAGCTTAAAAAACTCTTTTTCCCAGGAGACTCAAAACAAATGGGAGTATGGAGATGCATACGAGAAACTATATCCAAGGTCGATGAACTCACAGTTCATCTGCTTAAACTTGAGCCACTACAGGGCTCGAGCATTTACATATACAAACCTTATAGTTCCTTACTTGCTTAAATACACAATCGAGAAAAGATAAAGGGATACAGTCTAATCATCAAGCAAACATGCATATCCCTATAACATTAATAGTATATCCAACTTTAATCTACAGTTACAGTTCAATTACACAGGATATGAGAATACTTATCTATTACAGGTTGTAGCCAACTAACT
>CBVK0102110500.1:0-11150 GCA_900067695.1 Picea abies
ACACACACACACACACACACAATAATGCAATTTTTAAATATATACCCATAAATCCAAGCGATGCATTGCGCACACATGAACACACTGGTGCGTCCAACTATGTGGTGCATTGTGATAGGGTAAACTAAACAAAAAAGCATACCAGTGTGTTTCAGTACTATAAAACACACAAATTTGCCTTACTATCGAGCGCACCATGATAGGGTAACAAAAGAAATACCAAACCGATTTTCATTATCACATTTCTTTATGTGTTTGCAACCTCTCACCCAAGCATCATTACTCACCCTCCTTTTATGGTTGCCCTGTTTGCAGTGCTCTACGGTGTTGGTTCCTCGGTGCACCTGTAAATTTCATACACTTTCCAATTTTGAAAAAAAGTTGAAAATTTCATTTTTCCTCTACGGGCCAACCATGCCTCCTTGAGCGAGAAGAGACCATGCAAATTGTTTGTTACCTCTTTATTTTCATTTTCATTGTATTAAAATTTAAATTTGGCTTGATATTTGACATTTTTTTCAACTTAAAAAAAATATTCGTGGTGTGCTTCACGCATTCGACTCGCCTCGGATGTAATACGTCCTGTGAATTGACAGGAAGCACCGCACATGGTGCATCCTGTGAATTTACATGAAGCACCACTGGTGATGCGTAACATATTACCAAACACACCACACAACACTAAGCACCACACACTAGAGTGTTGCATTACTAATGTCTTGGTTCTAAGAAGAAACATTGTTTTTGCATAAAAACCTATCGATGCATTCTAACAAATTGAATGAACCAGTGCTCTTTACCTAACTGAATGCCCTGTGATTTATGCATTATAAAATACCACACACCACTAGGTGAGGCACCGTAAATCAATGCGTTATATGGAATAACCGCACCGATGTACCACATAACACCGCACGTGTAAAACGTATCATATCGATGTGTTTAGGGACTAATGTAGCATCGTTAGAAATACACACTACGACTCCAAGCAACATGGAGCACCAAAATTACCAATGGACCTTAACAATGCATATCGTGTTATACAAAGCACTGCAAACCGATGAGTTATATGGAATCTCATACATTGGTGCATCACACATATCATAATTATCATACATGTATGTTTAGTTACTAATGTAGCACTGGTGCGCCATAGAACATGGAGCCCCGTGAAAATTGCGAACATGGATCATTGAACTTACCGGTGCACCTTAACGATGCATATCGATGCATTTAATGACAAATGTAGCACCGGTGTGCCAAATAACATAGAGCACTAGTACGGTGCTTGTCTTCTAATAAAGCGCACAGACAATGATGTGTATGATTTCTTAAAGGTGCACCAGTTACTTTACCACATTTTTTTTGCAAACATAAATTGATTTTGGTTTTTAAATACAAAATGGTTATATATATGTGTGTTTTTATAATTTCAATTTGTTTTATCTATATATATATGTGTGCCTAAAAAGAATTGTATGTGAATCAGAGACGACGATGACGAGCATAGGAGTAGGAGAAGCAGCAACAGGTCGAAACATACAACTTTGTACATGAGTGGGAGGCCAAAGAGAGGGAGAGGGAGAGGATTGGTTAGTGTTGGGATCCAATTTTGACTGATCTTCCAGCCATCATCTCTGTTTAGATTGTTTGCTTGCTTTTCAATTTCGATGGCTTCCCTAAATTTTATATTGTGATAGTGATCTACTTTGGCAAGAATTTTGGCCTCTTTAACACAAAATGGTTATATATGTGTGTGTTTTATAATTTCAATTTTTTGATCTATATATATGTCCCTAAAAATAATTCTACGTGAATCAGAGATGACAATGATGAGTGCAAGAGCAAGAGCAACAACAACAATAGGTCAACATGTACAACTTTGTACATGAGTGGGAGGCCAAAGAGAGGGAGAGGGAGAGGATCCCTCACCCTATTCCATCGCATACTCATTTCCTTTTGAGGGATGTTGGTCTCCTCAAGTTTTATGAGGAGGCTACATCCCTCATGAGGAACTATTCATTTTTATAGTTGTTGATCCATCACTGGGATCATGTCGACATGAATTCAGTGTTGATCTCGATCTGTGTATCATCCCACTGAGGAGGATATTTATTTTATCACTGGATCATCTAGGAGGGGGTAGTTTTGGCCCCAATTCCCTAATCTACTGCCTGACATTGCAAGAGAGAGATAACTGGTATATGTGCAGAGATATGTTAGTGCAGACATTATGCGCACTATGGACTTCTAGATTTTTGGTGGTCATCTGATCTTGATGAAGTCGTAGTTTGCACCACATTGTAGCGGACCAAGGCGAGTGGAGATAAACATGAACTATTTCAAATCAAAGTTCAAGTGAATAACTGGAAGGCAACTGCTTTGTTTCAGAGTTGTTCTCTGTGTAATTTAGTTTATGAAACATTAGTTAATGAGCTTGGTCTAGAAAGCTACAATCTAGTGCAACAAAGTTCACTAGCATGGTTGCAAGGGAAAACCAGTATGAGAATCACTCAAATATCTAAAATCAAGTTTACCATTAGTTCCAACTATGTCGATGAGGTAGAATGTGAAGTTTCATGATTGGATGCATGCAGGGTGATGTTGGGTAGCCACTACTTGTGGGATAGGGATGATACCTTCTACAAGAGAGAAAACAAGTACCGCTTGGTCAAGTGGGGCAAGGCATACCTTGTCAAAGCACATCAAGAGAGAGAGAGAGAGTAAATAAACATGACTTTGTGTTATTTTTATTTTTATTTTGTCTTTTTGGAAAAATGGGAAGGGGAAACAAACCATGTGATGGTTGGCCTTCCAAAGATAACCCATTAAAAGAAATGAAGGTTGTAGAATGAGGGGAGCTATAACGATAACTTAGGGAGTACATAAGTAGAAATAGAAGCTTGAAGAGTGCAACTTGCTTGAAATTCGGTGCATGAAGGATTCAAGGAGCCTTTCCACATTACGCGAAGGTGTCTATGATCCATGGCCATATACAATTTTTGTTTGCTAGTGAGTAACAATGCATGAGATTTTGAGCACACATAGCTCACCTCTTGTAATGAATTGCCTGGGCATAACAAATCTTCACTGGTTCTATTTTTCCTATGTGAATTTACATAATATAATTTATATTTCTACTATGGGTTCCTATTCTAGTTTTCTTGTGTATAATCCACTTAATAGCTATATATATATATTCAGTGGCATTGGACTTCCCATTACGTTTTCCTATTTAAATTTAACCTTTTTTTTGGATTATCAACTTGATAAGACTAAGAATGTATTGGTTTAGTATTGATGCACACATAACATATGCACTATTTGATTATACATGACATATCACTTCTCCTCCTACCATTTGTTATCCTACACACTAAGAGGATCCTCTCATGGAGCATAAGCCAACAAGATAACACTCGATGAGTAAAGAATCGAGTTAATCAACGTATTTTGAGTGTTTTCAAATGAGTAAAGAATCGAGTTAATCAACGTATTTTGAGTGTTTTCAATTTATTGTATTAATAATTGTTCAAATTTTAGACAACTATCCATCTCAACTATGTATAGCAAGCAAAAATACCAAGAAAATTTGGGTCGAGCGATTCTTTTCTACAGGTGAGTGATCTCCTAAGTTGATAGGAGGTGAATGGCCTTTTAAGCCGAAGAAAACATCTTCTCGACCCCCAAACCTTCTGTACTATTGCCTATTGACTGTATCGAATCAAAATGCAAAGGATTGGTGATTCTATTAATTAGGGTATTACAATTTAGCCAGATTTGGGTTTACTAATTTCTTATCATCGGATCCCTTGCATCTCTTATAGATAACCTTTGTCTCTAACTTAGAAAATGTCCATTGTGATCATCACAATGTTTGGTTTGCCCAGATTGATGTATTTTCCTAAATATTTACAAAAGATTGAAGAGAGCATGGGTTCTGTAGTTTGGTGACTATTGACACAAATTGCAAAGGGTTGAATATTTCCATAACTAGAGTGTTTTGGTCTTGCCATATTTTCCATTTAGGTTTATGAAAAATGCAATTGAGGCTCGCAACTTAGATCTGAGCCCTTACATAGAAAATTAAATCTAATTCTGCCAAAGATCCATGTTCATGAAACAGACATGCCATAGGCCCACCATTTATAGATTATTTCTACCCCCCATATTCGTTGGTATTCTCTTCCTTCTTCTGCTAGTGCTTTGAAACATCACCTAGGAACATAATCTCTAGTTGGATTCAAAGACCAAATTAGTTTATCATCTTCTTCCTCGAGCCTCACATTGTTTCCTATTAGAAGATCTATGTGTCTTTTCCATTCCTCTGCATATTCTGTCCCCAAACCAATTTCTTCTCATGATAACCATTATCGTTGCCAGTGAGTGGAACTTGCCTAGTTTGTAACCTATCTAAGGTTAAAATAACCTTTATTCCTTAAATCCTAAATCATCTAAAGGGGGATTCTATGCATACCTTTGCTAGCTACCAAGGCCAATTTTCACTTTATCCCCTTTTCCAATTTGTAAAATAATTCGGTTTCCAACTAGATGGAAAACATGGATAACAACTTTGTAGATTATTGAGACATTATTTTGATGTTTGAGGGGATTTTTGGTCCAACCCTCTACTATGTTAGGGGATATATACTTAGCTCTTACTACCTGAAACTACAAACCCATTCCTTGAATTAGCCTCTATACTTTTTTTGTAGCAAGAGCCTTTGAAAAGAGAAAGTGAATTTTGAGGCCTCATCCTCCAAAGACTTTTGGTAATGCTAGCTTTTTTTAATAGGCCAATACCAATCCTTTCATTTTTTGGTATTTAGAACAAACAAAATTGTAGCAAAGTTTCCTAATGGTTTCTAGAACACCTTTTGGGACCTAGGCAAGTGATATCCAGTAGACTGGCATCGCTTCTAGAACTGCTTTTATGAAAACCAACCGACCTCCCTTGGACAACCATCTATTGCACAAGGTGTTTGTTTTCTTCTCCACTTTTGCTATTGACCACTGCCAATCACTTTTTTATATTTATTTGGCTTCATAAATAAGCCTAGATACTTTAGACCATGTTCTAGATTAGTTATCTTATAGGAAAAAAACTGAGTAATAACGTTTTTTTCCCTGCTCAGATATCCCCCATAAGGTCATCATAGATTTTTCCATATTAATGACCATTCTAGTTGTTGTGCATAATAAATCAATGATGCCCTTAAATTTGTCAATGACTCTTCTGGTGCCTTCATAAAAAGTCAAGATATTGTCTACAAAAAATAGACGAGTGATATTGCAAGATACTCCAATAGGTACCCCTTTTATACTACCATTTATTTCTACTTCTTTAAGTAGCCTACTTAAGCCTTCAACTATTGAAAGAAATAGAAGGGGGAATATGGGACATCCTTGTCTGAGGCCCCTCCCTAATTTGAAGAAGGGGGTTGTTGCTCCATTTAATAATACAACAAAAGATACCGAGGAAATGCAACTCGTTATATAGACAACAAACTAATGGAAAAAAAGCCTAAATGAATTATAATTATTCTAATGTAAATCAACTGACCCTGTCATATAATTTGGAAACGTCCACTTTCATCACCATCGATATTTGGTTTTTGAATTTGATGTAAACATTCTTGGGAAACCCCAATTGCTTCATGAATTTTCCTTTCATCCAAGAACCCAAATTGTTCTCCAGAGATTTGATTTGAGAGAAGACTTTTCAATCTCCTAGCAATCACCTTTGATATAATTTTGTATATGCAATTCCATAATGAGATGGGTCTAAACTTCTTAAAGGTTGTAGGATTATCTTCTTTTGGAATCAATGCTAGGAGTGTTGTATTGAAATCTCTCAACATTTTTCCTCGAGTTCTTGTTTTCTCCACCTCTCTTCTTAAATCTTCCTCTATAAAATCATAACAACCTAAGAAGAATTATATAGGTAGTCTATTTGGCCTATGACTTTTTTCCTTTTGAAAGCTTTTAAAAGTTTTATTCAATTCTTCTTTCCCAAACTCTTTTATCAAGGCTTGATTATCCTCCTCATTGGAAAAATTAGGGAAGGAGTTTGACAACCCAATCACTTTTGCAATTGTAGCACTTGTGTCTTCCTTGAAAAGGGAGGAAAATTGCTTTACTCCTTCTAGAGGCATGCCCTTGAAATTTGTAGCCCAGGTATCATCCCTTATCATTTTTCCAGACATAGTTTATATTATTTTAGTAGTTGGCATAATTGTGAAAACATTTTGTATTTTCATCCCCAAACTATAACCACAATTTCCTGCTCTTAAGTGTCCATTCTTTTTATTTTTTCAAAATAATGTTCCTCATTTTATCTTCCAGTGCATTTACTTCACTTTTTTATTCCTTACTCGTAAATCTAAAACCTTCCCTAGTGTAGATCACCTCCAGGGTTCCTCTACTTCTCTAAGAACTCTATCATCTTTCAACTTTTTGTCTCTTGCCCAATTAGCAACTACCTTATTTGCCTCTTTTAAATTTTGCTAGAATTGAAGTGGAGTAGATTTTCTAACATCACCATTAAAAGGTTTCCAAATTGTTTTTATTTTCTCCACAAAATCCTCCATCTTCATCCACTTTGGATTTAGTTTGAAGGGTCTGGCATGTTTCTCTAAAGTGGGAGGCACTTTTAATAGGATATGATTATGGTTAGAGTCCCCTCCAGTAGTGATCCATTATTTGATCCTAATGACTTCATCTAGGAAAGCTTCATAAATTAATAACCTATCAAGTCTCTTAGAAATTATGGCTTCCCCAACTCTAGTGTTTCTCAAAGTGGGATATAGCTTGGATGGTTTAATATCCAAAAGACCATTTTTTTGAATTTTCTCATAAAATATGCAGAGAGAGGGTCTAGTTGAGCAGCTAGGCCCTAGACCTTTGATGCTCCTAAGGTGAAATTCATCCCCCCCCATCATAACCATTCCATTTTGAACACTATCCATTTTGAAAAATATACCTCAGTGGTCCATTATGTCCATATAAGGACCATAAACATTTAACACTGTGATATCTTCCCCAGGTCCAAAGAGAAAAAGGAGGTCCCCAATCTTGTAGGAATGGCCAAAGAATTTATCAGAGTGAAGGAGCATTTAGTCCATCTAGTCACATTCCCACCCGATCTCCCAATGGCATCAATAAAATATAAGTCCCAATTCCTAAGTAGTTGAGAGAGATCCTAAGTGATTATGTCCCCATCTGTCATTGTCTCTTGCAGTAGAATAATAAAAGGTTTGACAATATCAACTAATCTCTTTACGACCAACTTCTTTGAGGGGATGACCATCCCTCTACAATTGAGGGTTAGAAAATCATTTGGAACCCTCGAAAGGGGCATTTGATCTAAGAACTCCGATGAAGGGTAGTTGTTTCCCACACCTTACTTCTGAGGAAGCTTGTTTCTAGGCCATAGACATGAAATATTTCCTTCCCCTTTGACTAGATGTGGGAATATTTTATTCAAATAACATAAATTCCTAGCCACCTTCCCTTGAAAATCAAGTGTACCTTTGATTTTAGGTCTTAAATTATACTTCACTAATTCCATGGGAGTAGAGTCCTAAGTGCCCTTTCCATTTAGAGACCAGTCTAGATTAGGGTTTGTAGTGGAACCTTCTGAAGTTTTTCTAACATCCACATCCTTTACAGTTCCAGGAATGGGTATGAGAGGTGGTGGGTTGGGTTTTTTATACTAGACAAACTAGATAGGAAATCACTCAGGGATTTCATTTCTTGATTTGTAAATGACCATGGATATTCCACTAGGAAAATTCATCACATTAGATTCGATAAATAAAACTTAAATCTACACTATGAAGGTTAAATTCCTTTAGATTCCAGAATATTTAGTTACTATTTTTCTGCTTATGCATGAAATAGATAAAATACGAAAAATAGAGAACATAAAAGTATAATCACACATCATCCACAAGATAACACAAATATTTGATCTGGGAAACCCTTACGGGGGAAAACCCAACTACAAGGTGAGGCTACTCTGCTCTCTTTGCTCTAGTGTGGAAATAATGCAAGTACAAAGGAGAAGACACTCTCTATGGAGTTACCTGAAGCCTTTGGCATGTTAGGATGCTACATAAATTTAACCTCCTCTCTTATGCTCTTTGATTTCTCACTCCTAGTTGTTGTGCTCAACTATGGAACAAAATACAATAGTATATAATGGAACCCCTTCTCCTCCTACACGGGGCTTCACTCAATGAAATTGCAACATAGCACATTCATTTGTGGGATATTAAATAATACCCCTAATTTCACTAGATATTGAAAAAAAACACCCTAATTTTTTTTTTGGACCCCCCTCCCAATACATATGTACAATTTTAAAACCCCCTATTTTTACTATATATTAAAGGTATCCATTTTTTTCATGGCATTTTTAATACGCCTTTTTGTTTCTATGCTTAGTATGGAAACATGACAGAACTCTTATACACTCGCAAATCACAAATCACAAACGTAATAAATAAAAAATCAAACCTCAGTGTAATGACATCCAACCTATTGGCAATAGATGCACACAAGATTAAACATCATCAAAGAAAATAACAAGTAGAGGACAGGTAGCAAATTATGATGTGGGTGAAATGAGTGGCCTTAACAACTTACACAAAAACATGGAAGTGAGCTATAAAATACAAGTGAACTCATATAGTGCAAGAAGATTATCTTTAAATGGGGGCTTCAACAATTTTAATAGATAAAGTAAATCAACAACAAATAATCGTGTATTTTGCATGTAAGATAAACCAACTCTTATATATAGAATACAAATTACTTCAATTATTGTTCAATCAATCGAACTATAAAACGAGCATCATTGTTTCCCTATTTGTTTTAGATTGGATGATTTGCATATGAAGAATTTGAAGAGAATAAATATAGGTATGACTTTTAGGATAAGGATCAAGATGACAAAATATTAAGAGACCACCTACATAAAAATGGGATGAATTGGAAAACAAAAGAATTGATAGCTGAATTTGGCAAGAATAGTGTGTCCCCCAAAGAGCGAGGAAACCACATATTCCATGTACTACATTACATCCATTGCATAGTACATAACACTATGATATGTTGTAGGAAAATGTGTTCCCAAGGGCATTGAGCTTGTGTCCAGATATTGATAGACAATACCAATTGAATAAATTTGCACAATTATACTCTCTGGACAAAGCTAAATATAATGGATAGGACATTAAAATTAAGACTCCTCAAGTTTAGTTTCATTTTTATAAGCTCTATCCTACATGGTACTTTACTTGGAAATTCAATCTGAAAAATAGTCCACTAGTAAATTGAATGACTTGCTACGTTAAAATTCACCCCATGCAGTTATTTAAAAAATTCAATGTTATTAAAAGTTATGAGTAACGCATTTTTTTGTAAACTCTATTATTCTACAAAACTAGCACATAACTCTCTAAATGCAGGTTTAATATGCACTTGAAGTTTGCATTGACTCCAATATTTGACACATCAACCAATTGTGTGAACTCAAGATATGCATCCTCGAGATTTGCAATCTCGAGGGGCATATCAAACCTAGGTTTAGATAGGATTGTGCTTGTGTCAGTAGTCATTCCACCCAATGTGTCATCTAGATTCAATGAACCACTAGATTCTATGCACAAACACACCAAGAGTTTATGAATCACTCCCCACTTCCACCTGGGCTGTAGAATATACCTTGCTTCTCTTGTTGCAATGAAATATATATCAAAAATATTTGTAGATGAAAACTAAACCACAAATTGGAAGTTATTCAATATCAACAAAGAAAATGAGGATCTCAAATACTATTGAAAACAAAATTAGTTGCCTAAAATATATAAAAATCATCAGTGGTTTGTTGTCTGTGTATGGTATTAAGTACAATAAACTCTAACGGCTTGCTATGTAGTAGTTCTGAAAAATGCCCCTGCAAAACAAAGCTTGTGATCAAATGTTGAGAGGAAAAACCCATTAGGCTACTTTCTTATAAAATATTATAAGGATTAGTTTTCCTACAATTGCTATATTAGACTATACAATAGATAAATCCTCGCTCCCCCACATGGTTGTTTTACTTCTACATACCTCTACCTTGCATACCCTTTACACTAGTGTTCCATGTAGAAAACAAATATCTCCAGTAACTTCAAAATCCAAATAGGGCACTCTAGTGACTTCGATAATATTAGGAAAATCTATTCACCGAATAAGATATTATCCTTCAAGTGGCTATTCCATTGATATCAAGGATTTTTTTCATGAAAATGCAACTACAACTTGAAAAGAAGACAACATAGTTGTGAGCTCAGACACCATTCAAATCCCTAGAATAACAAACATGTCACAGATATTACATTAACCATAATTTCAGACACCTTTGACATACTTTTATTTTGCTAGTGTCTTGCTGAGTGGAATAGGTAAGAAAACATAACAAAAACTTGAATTACTTAGAAAGAAGAATTATGCAACTCAAAATTGCATGCAAAACATAAATTCCACTTCGATAGGGACCCACTATTCAGAATGTTAAGGCATTCATTGCATGCTTACAATACATGCCATTCGATGTGAAATTTTTTTAACATGTTGCATTAAAAGATATTTACAACTAATACATTTCATGAACTATCCAACACAAGAAAGCATCATTGAAGCATTCCATTTAGTATTTGAAAACCAAACATTTTTTACATTACTTGAGTAAACTTAGACTTGTGATGTTGTGCATGCCAAATTGTTATGCATGCCAATTTGGCAAGCACAATAGGCCTATGGTTGTTGTGCATGCCAAATTGGCATGCACAATACCCCAAGACATATTTTTCACTCCAATTTGGCATGCACAACAACCATATGCATGCTATGCATGTCAAATGGCTTATGTGCATGCCAATTTGGCATGCACAACAGCCATAGGCACACCAATTTGGCATGCACATCAGGCCTATGGTTGATGTGCATGCCAAATTGGCACGCACAACAACTATAGGCCTTGTGTTGTTATGCATGCAAATTTGGCATGCAACCGCCACTGAAATTGGTTAGGGTGTTTGTATAAAATTTAACCCAAGTCAACCAAATGCAATTAAAGAAAAACTTGTACAAATGAGAAG
>CBVK0102110506.1:0-12743 GCA_900067695.1 Picea abies
TAAACCACCACGGTATTCCGACTGCCTAGGAAAAACGGGACATTACAGTCCTCATATTTTGGGTTTTGGGGTTACATGTACCCCTAAAAGGGCTTCTGCCTCATTCTCTTATTGGAAGAAGGGGATAAAGGCCCAGAGGTTGATGTATCTAGCATCAATAAATAAATGAAAAGAAAAAGCATCCACCATCAAAATGCAGTGGCAGGGATACAAAGGACACAAAAGCCATTGTCCAAAAACTTGAGCTCTACCTTTCTAGGCGCTCACCCTAAGTCCTAAGTGTGAATCAATGCCTCACCTATTTGAAAAGGACTTGTAAGTATCCCAATTGAAATGAAATACATTTAATGCACAAAATCAAGAAACCTTGTAAAGGGGACTTGCAAACTATATAAATAAAATAAAGAAAAAATGAAATTATAGGGCTTGGAAAAAGCTTTCTCCCTAAATGAAAGGTAACTCAAGTACGCAACACACCCTCCACAAAGAACCCATGGAAATGAGACCATATGAAACTATTGCATGTCAATGACCCCATGCCCAAAAGTTTCTCCCTCATCCACCTCACATACATCACATGGCCTAGATAGGGCTCACTCAGGAAAGACTCTTCTACTTGGGGATTTGGCTTACCCAATAGGGCCTTTTGATAACCCTTCCATATTTAAATTTGGTAAATTGCATAAAGTCTTTGAGCATGTGTTTAATTTGAAAGGGGGATCCAATGTACTTATTTGAGTGGCTCTTGTATTAATATTGATTTATTTGGCATGATTTATATGACTTGTGGACCTTTGGATGGTGTACGTTATTTTTCTGTAAAGGATCTTGCTTGGTGACATCATTCGTGGAGGTACTAAGGCACTTTGGATCTCCATGAAGTCATGAAAGCCCATAAGATGGATGTTGCGCCCCACATGTTGGAGGGAATTGTTGATGAACGTTGTACTCATGATGATGTCATTTTCCCATGAAAGAGGCCCGAGAAGATGAACCATACATGATGTCACCCTTCTATGCTTGAATGTTGGCCTAGCTCACCTTGACATCACATGTGGAGAGGTCAATATGGCATGGAAGCTTGAATTTGGTGATTGGGTGGGTTGTTACCCCATTTTTTTGTGAACAAATGGGATGATGTGGAACCATGAGGGTTGACACCCTAGACTTTGGGGGCTAGTTCCAACAACCACCCTTGAAGAAGACTTTGGGGTCTCATTTCCCTCTATTCCATCATTTTTTTTCATTATTTAGCATATGTGGACAAAAATCAAATAGATTCGGTAAAAGTCAATGTAAAAACATGAATTTGAACCTAAAATAGTGGATTTAATTGTAAATTGGGTAAAGTGAGCCTGGATTTTCCTCTATAAAACAAGCCTCACTTCATTTTTGACGATGGATCATTGAGACATTTCTATCTCTCTCTCTCTCAAAATTTTGGCCCTCTCTCTTGTGCATGCGATTTGTATTTTTGGGGAAATTTACTTATGTTATTTGTTTGGAGATGGATTATTTCACTAGTGGAGGATGGTTTGTGACCTAGGCTACTTATTGTATGATATTTCTTGCAAATTTGTTGATGTTTAAGGTTAATTTTCTGCAACTTGCTTGGATTATTTCTTGCTTGAGGAAACCCTAGGAGGGTTAGGATTGTCTATCCCCTCCTTCAAGCCATTTTTATTTGTGAAAGTAGGTCATTCAAGGATTGATTTTAGGGTTAGGAGTGTTTATCCCCTTGAATCCTTTCTTGGCTAGGGTCTTAAGACTAGGGGTTAGGATGGTCTATCCCCTTAGTTTCTAAAAGCCTAGTTTCCCATCAACTAGCAAGCTAGGTGACTAATCTTCTAGGTACGACTTGGATTATAAAGGTTTGCGTCCTCTATTATAATCCATTTAACTTATCTTTGATTTTTTTACTCCATTACCAATAGACAAGGCACTAGTTGCATTGGAGAAAGTAAAATTTTGCATTGAGAAACGTGAAAATTGCTCTCTTGTAATATTTCGACTTTTATATAAATTGTTCATACTCTAAGATATCTTTTCATGCTAAAACATCTTGATTTCTTGAAGTATTTCTTGCTACTATAATAAAAAATTAGCTACAACCATTAGGGTTGCATTAAAATCTCTCTCTTACTCTTGTTTATTTTTTTCACCACAGAAAATTGTGCTTGAATATTGCTAAGGGCTACAAATTGACATATTTACTTTCTGATTTCTATGGTGAAAACTTGTTGTTGTATCAAATGTTTTCTACAACCATCTAGGGCCATTATAAACTTGTTGATAACACTTACTTTGCAGCCCATTTAACCATCAAAATTGTTGTTTAATCATTGAAAAATTGTCTACTATTCATAAGCTTTCATTGGCCATCAATTAGTGTTGATTTTGACGATGATTTATTGCAGTTGTTAACATATTCTTCTTGCTGATATAATTTATAGTCTGCTACAATTTTTGGGACAACAAGATTTCTTGCTTCTTTCCTTAGTGTTCATGGTTTAAGTTCATGATTTTTTGTTTTGGGATATTGGCTCTAACATTGGTTTTGTAGGTTATCAGTCAACTTGCCTCTCTCCTCTACCAAAATAATCATTCTCCAAATCCTAAGAACTCTCATCTAGTGACCAAAGGAGAGATATTTTACAAACCCTTGCCTCTCACTTTCCATCCCCCCAAGGTAACCTGAGAATCCTCCCTTGTGGTGGAAACATCCATCACTAAAATGAGCAGAGTAATTGCTAAGGTGACAGTGGTTCTTACTCCCAGTTGTTTCGCACTAGTGACGTTTGTGGTTGGATTTTACCAAGAGACAATTTGTGCAATAACAGATCCAAACCACAGTGCTACAAACATAGTCAGTGATATATTCCTAATTGGTTAGCATCACTATATTGGTCTTGGATCGAGCATGGCCATATTTTCAAATTATTGGGAATTCCTTTTTCCTTTCAAGTTTCACCAAAATATCTCCAGGAGGTAGTGGTGTAGAAAGTTGAAAAGACAAAATAGATCAATGGATTACAAATCCTATAGCCTTATATGTCATGTTTGAAATCTGCATGAAGTAACTCAATGCAACACATGTATACTACTTCTCTTGTTGGGTTTTCCCTTCAAAACAATGTATGAAAGGCTAGATAAGGCTGTTAAATAAGGAAAAATGTGAGAAAATAGGGGTTTTCGAAGAAATGACTAGGAGCTATGTTGGGTCGCGAGGGGTTTTGGAGGGTTGGGTGTTATCAAAACCTACCTACAAGTACAAGATCTTTGTGAGAAATGGATAATATAAGATGTGGATGTAAATGAGGCATGGGAAGTTCTTAAGCATCAAATTGGTGAAAGTCTTCTGCTTAGAAAGAAAATTTGGCAAGGATTTTCTCTTCAAACCCTTCTTATCACCCCTTCTCATGTCAAAGTCATTAGTACTTTTATCAAAACCTACCTACAAGTACAATATCTTTGTGATAAATGGGTAATATAAGATGTGGATTAAATGAGGCATGGAAAGTTCTTAAGCATCAAATTGGTGAAAGTCTTCTGCTTAGAAAGCAAATTTGGCAAGGATTTTCTCTTCAAACCCTTCTTATCACCCCTTCTCATGTCAAAGTCATTAGTACTTTTTTCAAACCCTTCTTATCACCCCTTCTCATGTCAAAGTCATTAGTACTTTTGTTGTATAGTGTGTGAAAGACCATGGAGGTTATTTAGCCTTACTTATTCTAGAGAGATTTGTCTCTCTATATCAACCTATTTTTCAATGAGAATTGCTTGCAATGGTACTCCCTTGTTAAGTTTGAAGGTAATCCCTTTGTTGAATATTCTTGATTCTCATCCTTGAAGCTTTTCAGAAATGGCATTCCATCTCTTAATGACTTGTTTGGCATCTTATCATAGATTTGTCTCTTTTGGACCAAGCTTGAAAGAAAGTATATCCTAGCCAACATAAAGAAATTTGTTCTACACTAAAGCCAAGGTCTCATTCCAAATGAACTCATGCTTAAATTCAACTTTATGGTGCCACCATCTTAGTGACAAGATTGGAAATGGGGGAAAGGCACAAATTTTACCAAGTACAAACTTGCTATGGGATATAAATAACTCCATTCAAATCCTTTTGTTAAAGGGTTTGTTCAACAAACTATGACCCCTAAAATCCAAACAATAGACATGGTTATTTTGGCTTTCCAAAGTTTGGAAGCCGAAATCAGAACCCAAGAATTTTTTTTTTTTGTTAGAATTCAACTTTGTTAGAATTCAACTATGAGAGACCTACAAGTGGATAAAAGGTTGTCTTACTTATGCGTGCAAAACCTATGTTGTCTACAATGTGAGCAAGTGGGGACTCTCAATAATATTTTATGGTTTTATCGCTTAGCCAAATATGTGTGGACCTATATCTAGCATATTCATAAAAAAATCTTCCTGCCTTCATATGTTAGAGAGCTTCCTTGTTAGATAACTAACTACCTTGGACAATTGAGTTTCACTCCATTTGGATGCTTATTAGAGTTGAAATTCTATTTTGTCTTTGGAAAATATGTAATGATGTTTCTTTTAATTCAGTAGTCCCATTGTAGAGTTTCACGTGATACGACAACATATTAACTCGTGTTAGTATGTCTTTGAAGATCAGGGATCAAGCACATAAATTAAGGGTGGAGATGGAGCATCTTGATCAACTTCTAGTTTTTTTGGGTGGGCCCCATTATACTATGAGCATGGAGCCACCTTACCCCTCTCAACACCAATCGACAAGTTCACACATAGGGGATAAGAGGCCCCACCATTGGGTTCACAAATAAGTACATGAGAGGCATGACCCTAGAAGGCATTGGCCCCCAACCTCACCCCACCATAACAAGCAATTCATGATGCTAGAATTAGCTATCTCTAAAGGGCCTAAACCTTCCATCGGTGGTCGGAAGCCAATACAATTGATAGATGCAAATCCCCTAGACATTAGTTGGAGTCCCACCCAATAAGATCATGACAAACCCCATCCAAACAATGGCATGATTACTTCTTAGGTTGTCTATGTTCAAATTGTGGCCTTATGTTTATCGTTGCTATGTCTCTTTGGTCTTTGGACTCTTATTATGTGTGTAGTTGTGAGTGTTTTGGCCTAAGCTATCTTGCTTTTTTATTATTTTGGGATAGCTCTTGCATTTGCTTGTGGAAGTTGTGTTTGTGGCCTGCCTCTTTTTGTATTGAAACATTGTACAAACCATTTTTATTAATACTTAATAGAAGATTTAATAATAATAATAACTAAATTGGTCTTTTCATATATTATGGTCCAATCCCATAAAGTGTATTTTTTTTCTAATAATATTATATATGAAAATGTATTTTGATACCGCCATGTTAAAACATTGGACAATTGTAAATGGTTTTTAGCCAACCCTTCAAGTAATAGGTGGTCAACAAAGGAATTTGACCAATTCTCGTGGCTTAGGATTAAAAATTATGAATGCATGTCAAACAAAAAACACACATGTTGGAAGATGTAATCTTGTGCATAATGTAACAACCCCAATGCAACAAGACTTTTGTGAAATTACTACTTAGGACCAATTAACTAAATCTTAACCACAACTTAAATGTTCTTTTAAAGAAGAAAGAACAACAAGATTATTCTTGTTTACATAGATTTCCAAAAACAAGTGAACGGGTAATAATCTAGATAAACAATGAAAGTATGAAACATAAAAGTAAAGATTTATCTGTAACTAAAATTCCTCATAGAAGTCCCTCTTCTTGTTGCAAACTAGGCCTTTCCAAATTGAAGCAACGAAGTTATTGGGGAATTATGCATTCACAAGTGTTTGTCATCCCAACCAAATGTACAATGAGAGATGTGAGTAATATCCCTTGCACAAGGGACTTAGGAACTAGAATGGGTTCTCTCTACACACTAATAGCTAATCCCCTCAAAACCAAATAGGCATATCGAATATCAACACAATGATTAAAAACAAGATCACATTTTAGAACAAGACATGCATAAGGCCACAACCTTCAATTTGGTGGTTTGAGAGGCCATTGGAAAAATATCAACATCTCTAACCCTTACGCTACAATGTGAATTTACACTTTTGACCCATAGGCTACAATGTGAATTTACACCTTAAACCCTCAGAATACAATGTAGATTGAGATTACATATCAACACCTTTGGCCTATATGCTATGGTGTGAATTCACAACTCGGTTGTACATTTAATTGGGAGAAAAATCACCCATGAATGCATATTTCCCCCATAGCTTGTATCTTTGGTTTGGAGGTCTTGGTTTGCACCAAGAAGAGAGACTCCTATGAGGCATTCTTAATTTAAAAAGTCTTTACTTTTATGTTTAAATATTTTGTTGTTTATCTAGATTATTATATGTTTACTTGTTTTTTGAAAATGTTGTAAATAAGATTATATCCTTGTTGTTCTTGTTGTTTTAAAAAACATTTAAGTTGTTGTTAAGATTTAGTTAATTGTTCCTTAATAAGGATGCCATATCAATCTTGATGGGTTGTAATACATAATAATGTTTAAAGTCTAACATAACTTTAACTTTTGATATTTCTATGTAATTGTTATAATATTAATAATAATAAAACTATAACTAAAATATTTAATTATTATATCAAATTAATAATAAACTATTAATATCAAATAATTAAGTCAAATTATTTAATTTTTTACTATTATATAAAATTAATATTCAATCATGACATTAAACAATTTATATTACCTTGAGATGTTTATCTTTTTATTAATGACATTATGAAAAATAAACTTATTTGTATATAATTAACCTTATTATATACATAAAACATTAAAATAATTACTATACATGCAATTAAATTAACTATATGCAAATTTCATAGTTAAAAGATGCCATCTCATGTTCACTAATGCCATCTCATGTGTTTTGGATAGAAACATCTCTCATATTAAGAAATGATTTATTGTTTTAATCCAAGCATTTACCATTAAACTAGTAATGTGTTATGAAAATCATGCTTATAAAAATGTGGCCTAACATTTACTTTTCTTTTGGAGAGTCATCATAATATAAGGTGAAGAATTAAAGGAACTACCTACACCCTACTAGATGTTTAATTTAAAAATTACGTCTCGCAGTACAAGACAAGGAAGGTGTATACCAGAATAGTATAAGAGAGAGAATGATAAAATTATTATTACCATTAATCATAATTGTGGGTTCCAATATAAGGAGTTCAAGTTTATGTAGATGCAAGCATGTGTGCAGTGCAGAAAATTCCTAACAATTTTTATATATTAATGTATTACACCTACATTAAGTTAGCTACATTCTTACTAAAAATTAATAGGAAAGGAAAATATTGTATTGTATGTGCAAAATTCAATATGACTCTCTTGAGGTTAATGTATTATACATATTAAGAGATTAATGTAAGTTAACATATTGTAGACGTTAAAAGATTAAGGTCTACCCTACTTTCTTTCATATATTATAAATAATAAGACGTCATATATTATAAATATGATTCTTTTGAGGTTAATGTATTATATATATTAAGATATTAATGTATGTTAATATATTGTAGACCTTAAAAGATTAAGGTATTCCCTACTTTCTTTTATATATTATAAATAATAAGACGTCAATATATTATAAATAAGTCAATGTATTGTATATAAATAAGATAAGTTAAATCTATTGTAAATAAGGTGGATAAACCAATCATTTTCATAGAACTAATGGTAAATTTTGAGTATTTCATTGTTTCTAAATAAAACTAAACCATTAACAAGCTAAATTTGATGTAATATTGTTCATTAAACACATTATGGTGAGGGGAGTGTAAGAGATTTTTTTTTTTTAATTTAAATTTTAAAAACATTTCTTTTATATTTCATTTTTGTTGTTTCCACTTTATTTTTTATTTTTATTTTTCAATTTTTTTTAAAATTGTTATTGGTAATACCTTTTTTTGATTTGGGCTTAATTTCAAGATTTTAGTTGCAATTGTATTGGTTGTCAAAGTCATTATTTCAAACAAGTTGTAGTTTTAACCCCCCAACAAAGAGGGAGGGGTACTATTGGTAACATCATTTTTCAATTTGGGGATTGTTTTTACGATTTTGATTGCAATGACACCGATTGTTCAAGTTGTAATTTTAAATCTGAAAAGAAAAATGGTGAAGTTTGTAGTGTCACTTTTCGGTTTGGCGGTTAATTTGAAGACTTTGGTTGCAATGATATTAGTTGTTTCGAGCATGGTTTCAATCAATTTGAAATTTAGTACACTCCCCCACCCCCCCTCACCAAAATAAATAAATAAATACAATAAAGCATTGTTAATAATAGCACCACATTTTGATTCAAGGGTTGATTTTAAAGTTTCTCTTAGCAACATTCCGAGTTTTTAAGGCCATGGTTGCAAAATGTTGTAATTTAACCCCTACAAAAATGGAGTTATTCTGGGGGCACCACTTTTTGTTTTGAGGGTTGATTTTGGTGTTTTTGACCTAAAAATATGGGGTTTTAAGGATAAAGTTATCATTGGAGGTCACAGTTCTCATCGATTCAATACCTATGTTCCTAAGGTGTGTGGTATGAAATCTTAGAGAATATTTTCAATGCTTGAAGCTAGTGGAGCTTGTGCAATGCAATCTTGAGAATCTCCTTGAAGACTTATGTGATGCAAGTGGGAGATCCAAGGATGGACTCGTTAGTGTGATGCAAATAGGAGATCTAAGGGTGGAATTATTCGTGTGATGCTAACTTGTCATGGAGCTTTTGGTGCAACTAGGAGAGCTTGATGAGATGCCTTACTAGGTGTTGATATCGCTAGTTAGGGTTTCTTATTGATATTGAATGCCTTGGTTAGCGTTTGGTAGCAATTAGAGTGTTCTTTCCTGGAGGATTTGAAAGGACATCTTGTACTAACTTGGGATGAACTAAAGCATTGTATCATACCTTTACTTATGCTATAATATAAAGTGTACCATTGTTTTCCAAATTTCTATGTTGCAAATCTGAAAATCAAATTTGTGATCTCGTTGTTTATGAGTAGATTATTGGATGTTTCTATATGTTGATTTATTGGAATAGCTTCGCTGATATGTTGAGTGATTTAGCGTGTTAAGAAGAAATTCTAAATCATATTCACTTCTATAATAAATCTTCCATAACTAAAGTATTCAAATCTAACTGATGAAGGAGGTCGTGTCCCAAAGGCTGTCAATCTTTTCTCCTTCAAGTAGATATTTCAGTGTCCATTTTCTTGAACTTTCCTAGGGATTTGGTTGGACAAAAGTGAATTATATCGATGTTTTACTTTATATTCCAAGCTCATCCATAGGGATACAATCTCTATGTAATATATTTTGGGAACCTCAAGTAAATAACGTGAAATTTCTAAAGTGTTTTAAAGTGCATATTTTCATAAATCTCCACACATACTTCCTAGGTTAATACCATGAAATGTCTGAACATTTTTGTGTTGCCTCAAACTCCAATATCCAAAGGGCCAAACCACGGTGCTACAAACATAGCCAATGCACTATTCCTAATTGGTTGGCATCACTACGTTGGTATTGGATCGAGTATAGCCATATTTTCAAATTATTGGGAATTCTTTTTTCCTTTCAAGTTTCACCAAAATATCTCCAAGAGGTAGTGGTGCAGGAGGTTGAAAAGACAAAATAGATCAATGGATTACAAATCCTCTAGCCTTAGATGTCAAGTTTGAAATATGCATGAAGTAACTCAATGAAACACATGTATACTACTTGTCTTATTGGGTTCCCTTCAAAGAAATCTATGAAAGGCTAGATAAGGCCCTTAAATAAGGAAAAACTTGAGAAAATAAGGGTTTCCAAAGAAATAACTAGGATCTATGTTGGGTCTCGAGGGGTTTTGGAGGGTTGTGTATTATCAAAACCTGCCTACAAGTCCAATATATTTGTGCGAAATGGGTAATATAAGATGTGGATGGAAACGAGGCATGGAAAGTTCTTAAGCACCGAATTGGTGAAAGTCTTCCGCTTGGAAACCAAATTTGACAAGGAATTTCTCTTCAAATCCTTCTTATCACCCCTTCTCATGTCAAAGTCATTGGTACTTTTGTTGTATAGTGTGTGAAACACCATGGACATTATTGAACATTACTTATTCTAGAGAGATTTGTCTCTCTAGATCGACCTATTGTTCAATGATCATTGCTTGCGATGGTACTCCCTTTTTAAGATTGAAGGTAAACCCTTTGTTGGATATTCTTGATTCTCATCCTTGAAGATTTTCAGAAAGGGAACTCCCTATATTAATGACTTGTTTGGCATCTTATCATAGATTTGGCTCTCTTGAGCCAATATTGAAAGAAAGTATATCCTAGCCAACATAAATAAATTTGTTCTACACTAAATCCAAGGTCTCATTCCAATTGATCTCATGCTTAAACTCAAATTTCTAGTGCCACCATCTTGGTTACAAGACTGGAAATGGGGTAAAGCCACAAATTGTACCTTGTACTAACTTGCTATGGGATAAAAATAATTCCATTCAGATCATTTTGTTAGAGAGTTAGTTATGTTATCACACAATTTGTAGTTTGGGAAAATAAAAACCCAAGCAACAAGTGTGTGACACAACTGGGGACACATATCACCGTCATCTCAAGAGATATACCCCTTGTTTTAGTGATGGACAAGTTCAACACAAGGGAGGCTTCCCAGGTGACCCTAGGGGGATTGCAAGGGGAGAGGCCAAAAGATAAAGGAACCACCTCTATAGGTCATGATTGAAAGGTACTGAGGCTTGATGGAGAATGAGTGCAAGTTAAGGAAAACTGATGCCAATTAATAGTACCTACAAAACAGATGTTAGACAACCCCAAACAAGACAATATGTGATGAAATAAGCTTTGAGACAAGAGAGAAATTAGAAAGAAACCTTGTTGTCCCAAAATTGCAGCATATAAAAGTGATATATAAACAACGATATAATTATATTAAATTCAAATTATACCATCAAAATCAACAATTGATATTGGATAAGAAAGCTTATAATTAGTAGACAATTTTCCAATGCTTAAAACAAGATTTTGATGTCAAAGGAGGGTTGTAAGAGAGTGTTATAAACAAAGAATTATGACAACCCTATGGCTGTAGAAGTTTTTTTCTACAACAACAAATTCCAACCACCAAAATCAACAAGTAAACAACCCAAACAATATCCCTTCATCAATAGATTAATTATCACAACTTACAAGCAATTTTCAGCAATAGGAAAGTCAGAAAATTGTATGAGAAAGAGTGTTTTGTTGCAAACCTAATGGTTGTAGCTTAATGTTTATTACATCAGACTAACCACTTGACCAATCAAGACGACCTTGAAGAATAAGAGATTCCAAAGCATGTAAAATTCAATTCCAACTTGAACAATTCCAAACCATCAATTTCCATGTTTACCAATGCAACAATTATCAATCTCCAATGCAAAGATTAGTGCCTTGTTATTGGGTGAATGGAGTATCTTCATTGGAAGAAAAACTAATCTAATATGAAGAAGATATTTTTGTTTAGAGTTAAACCCTTATAACACCCAACAACAAACCTTCGAAATCGTCTAGGTTGGGATCCAAGATGAACTAGGGTTTAAAGTTTCTCTAGGGGTATAAACCATCTTACTCCCTAGAGAAATAAACCCTAGCTAATCCTTGCAACAAGGATGCAAACCCTCTTACTTCTTGTTGCAAGACTTATAACCCTTCAATAGCAAAGAATAAATAAACCTTTGAGGAGGGTGTAAGCCCTTTTACTCCTCCTAGGGTTTAAGATAATTTTATTGAATTTAAACAAGTAAGATAACAAATAATTGCATAAATTACTCACCAAATACAAGAGAAAGCATGCAAATAAACCCTTACTACCAATATATCATCCACAATTTTCCAAAGAAACACCACCAAGAGAAGTCACTACCCTTTATTGCTCCAATAGACAAGAGTTGCATCCATTTTGACAAGAAAATGAGAGATAGCAATTTATCCAAGAGGACCGAAATTTCAATCCAGGAGTATCATTATCAAGTGATGAGTTATGTAAAAATTAAAATGACTTGCATCATATTTATATAAGGAAAACCCATGTCATGTTTGTCCACTTTTCAATTAGATTCATAATTTTAGGCTAAAGCCTAAGTTACAATGCTTAATTAGAAAATTGATTTGGTATTTTTGCCCACATAGGCTACAAAATGACCAAAAATAACAAATGATGGGACATAAGCCCATAAAACACTTCTCCAAGGTGGCATGTGTGATGATAATCCTCCAAAGGCTAAGATCTCATGCTAGAAATGTGCCATGTCACTCCTATGTCAAGCAAGAGAGTGTGACTTCAAGCCCACAACACCACCAAGTACACCAAATGTGCCACACGTCCCATCAAAAGTGTGATGTCATGCTCCAAGGAGGGACATTTGGGCATGAGGGTGACATTATATCCTTTGCATGCTTCTGGGCCTCATCTAAGTGCTAGAGACATCCCTCAAGGTGCAATTTTCATCATCCTAGGCCTCCAATGTGTGGGGTGCATCATTCATCCAATGGGATTTCAATCCCCTATGAAGGTCCAAGTGGCTTAGTCCCTTCATGAGTGTCTTTCACTGGGAGAGGTCCTACAAAGACAAGAAAATACGCCCTCCAAGGGTCCACAAGTCATATGAATCTTGCCAAGTAAGCCACAT
>CBVK0102110520.1:0-18740 GCA_900067695.1 Picea abies
ACTTGCACACACAAAAAATATCATAGTGTATTGCTTCCAAAAAGAGAATTACATAACATTTTGTACCAATGCCATGGTAGAATACTCTATTATCTACCAAAGGGTGCACACACACACAAAAAAAAGCATAATGTATTACTTCCAAAAGGAGAATTACATCACAATTTGTACTAATGCCATGGTAGAATACTCTATTATCTAGCAAAGGGTCATATCTCTAGCACTGTCACTAACTACATCATCATCAAGAAGTATAAAGAATACGACCAGAAAAATATATCTAATTGGCATGTGGCCATTACATATGTTGCTTCAAGGATAAACCATGATACATCTGAAGAAATCCCAACCGAGGGCCAACAAAAACATCGAATAACAAAAACAAACTAAAAATAGTGAAGGAGATTATGAAAAACTATGGAAAATAGAAGGGAGAAGTGACAACCAACTCCCTCTTTTTATTCCAACAACTTGATCAACCCAACTTCAAATGATACACCATCTTTTGGTAAGGAGTCGAGCTTTGTATTATACTCTTTGAAAACATGAGTGAAGGAGATCAAAATAAATCTGCTTCTCATTTTAGAGACTTGGTCCATGATTGCTTGAAGGCCAACGATATTTTGAAGATTGGTCTTTACATTTAACCAATCCAAAGAGATTTTAGAATCACCATAAACCTTTAATCCACCCACATTTTTCTCTATTGGAATTCAAAGAAGAGCTGCTACGATTGATAGTTCAACTCAGTTATTGGATCCATCCTCTAGGTTCAACAAGATGGAAATGTAATGAGTAGAATTAAAGAAGGGAATCCCACAACATTTCATTTCCTAAGCTTGTTTTGGGAGATGCCATAAAAAAATACTTAACTTGATGGATTCATCTATAATAAGTCGAGATAATTTGGTGTTGAAGGGATTCCTTCACATTGTCCTTGCATTCCTCATAATAAAACCAAACTTTGAAAAAAAATTCTCTTAGTAAAGTGAATCATTTTGGAAGATTCTATCATTTCCTGAACACCACATGGCCAAGACAACATCAATACGGAAAACCTTGTAATCACTAACTACATTAACCTCATACCATGATTTGAAATCCTTAGACAAAGATTCCCCTTCCCATTTTCTAGCTCCCATCAATAGAGTTAAGGAGGATACCTACACCTCCTCGAAGAAGTGACAATCTACTAATAGGTGGAAAATGTTCTCATGTTTACGACACCACATACAAATACTAGGGCCTACCTTGGCCCTCTTTTGTAGGATGTCCCATGTGGGTACCTTATTGGAGAGAGCTAATAAGAAGAACAAATTCAATTTTGGGGCACCTTTTAGCTTCTAAACTAGATGCCAACACCATTATTTTTATGCTCTTACATCCTCAACAAACAATGAAGCATCACCAAGCCTACATGTATATCCACCCATGGATATTTTTTTTGTCCAAAGAAGTTCATCTTCACTATCCTTCAATTTTATAGCACTAGAGATTAATGCCCGAGTTTAAGTAGTCCATTCTTGTGCTTGAATTCTATCTGATTCTAGATCCTTTGGCATATTCTAAACTTCTCATCATGGGTTTACATGTATCTCAATAGAGACATCCAGTAGGAAGTGAGTGTTAAAACTACAAATATGACCACAAGAACTTGATACAAGGTAAATATTCCTTTGACCCCACCCAAGGATCAAGACCAATTCTCACTTTATTATCATTTCCAGTTCACCAATCTAACCATGGTCCTACAATGGGAAAGGTTGAAGATAGAGATTTCCAAAGAATGAACTAGTCCTGGTGTGTCTTTGGGTCCTTTTGGATCCACTCCTCGAAGAATAGTAGATCTGTGTATTTCATCCCCATAATATAATGCAATAAACCTTCCCCTTTGAAAACCCTGTATAGACTCTTTAGAGTGAGAGTCTTGCTTGAATTTTGAATCTTCTTAAGATGCCATCCACCACATTTTTTAGACTTTCGAAGTCTTTTCTAGTCAACCCAAGCCATATTGTCTTTATCCTTTCTTCCTCTCTAAACAAAACTAAACACTTTGCTCCTTATCTTATTCTAAATCTCTATAGGAATGTGTGCAATTGAAAGTCAATAAACCGAGGTTTCCTTGGGATTGTTTTGATGAGAGTAGGTCTTCCCCCAAAAAATAACCATTTGTTACACACACCTCTATATTCTTTTCAATTTTGGAATATAGCCAAATCTAGTCATTAAACCCATATTTATTGGATTTTAAATTGAACTTAAGGTATTTCAACCCCTTCTAGAATGGAATCTATAAGAACTGAAGGACATTTTTGAGCATTTTGATCTATCCCTTGGGAATCCAATGCATGATAAGGGGAGACTTCTAAATATTTGTTTGCATCACTATTGTTTTCATATACTGACTTAAGATTTCTTGGATATTTTTTGCATCTCCTATAGAACCATTCACAAACATTAAGACATCATCTACAAAAAATTGATGTGGTAATATGTGTTATCTTCCCATCCTCACACCTTTTAAAACTTCTTGCTATCTGGAATGGATCAAAAATATACTTAATACCTCAACAAATAACATAAATAAGAGAGTAGATAAAGGAAAACCTTGTATAAGCCCTCTTGAGGGCTTGAAGAACGGGCATGTGAAACCATTTACTAAAAATAGAGAAAGAGGATGAGCTCAAACAATTATTTATCCAATTATCTAACGAAAGATTGAATCACACATGCATTATGTTGATGTTTTATGATTCTCATCTCTTGATAGTTATTGCCTTATGATTAATAATGAGATTCACTTTCATACACCAATTATCATAGAATAACTATACATTGAAAATCTCAACTATAACAATGCAACGTAAATAACAAAATCTAGAAATATTAACCATGCACAATAGACACATGAACACAACACAAGAACACAAGAGTTTATTCTGGGAAATCGAACCTTGGGAGAAAACCCAACAACCTTTCTATAGAATATTACTAGTACATCACCATCAATAGACAAAATACCATACAAAGAAGATCCTCCCCCGGGCTAGCATCACCAAGAACTAGCGCCTCAATAAGATGACCAAGAGCAACCAAGCAAGAGATTCTCCAAGTATGGCACACTCTCCAAGATATCCAAACACCCAAAAATAATGAAATTACCAAAAAATGCAGCTGCAACTGCCTTGTGCACACTATAGAAAGGATAACTGTTTGTCTGTCCAAATGAAATGAGCTAGTCCTGTATTTATACTAATATGGGCACTAGTCTAGGGCCGATTTCTTATTTCTGGGTCTTCAATTACTTTATTATTTTTCTGTGGGGCTGACTTATCTTCCTGGGTCTTCAAATTATTTCTAGGGATTCTTGTAATGGTATAGATAGGTCTTCTAGCACTTTCTTGTGGAGAACAACTTCCCAAAGTTGCAAATATCCAACACTCCCTCTCAACAAGGGAGGCATTCTCCATACTTGGATTTCTTCTATCATAGAAAGGTTGTCTTCATGAGCCATGTTGATGTTCCATCTCCGCACATGAATCCCGTCTCAGAATATGCATATGATAACATCGCGAGTCGATATACTCCCCAACAGGAGAAGGACTATCCCTGGGCCATTCACCACTAACAAAGCCCCACAAATGAATGAATCATTTGCCTTTGGTCATATCAGTACTAGCATAGCCTCGTACATGACCAATCTGGGATAATGTATTCCTGATGCTATGGGCCATTCAATACTAGCAGAGCATCGTAAGTGAATGAATCATTTTCCCTTGGTCATATCAACACTAGCATAGCCCCGTGCATGACCAATCTGGGAGAATTTCTGACCGATGTTATTTCTCGGAGAACATCAACATACCTGGGCCATTCACCACTAGCAGAGCCCCATGAGTGAATGAATCATTCTCCCTTGGTTATATAAGCACTAGCATATCCCTATGCATGACCAATATGGGAGAATGTCTTCCCAATGCTATCAACATACCTGGGCCATTCACCACTAGAAGAGCCCCGTGAGTGAATCATTTTCCCTTGGTCATATCAACACTAGCATAGCCCTGTGCATGACCACTCTGGGAGAATGTCTGCATGGTGCTATCAACATACCTGGGCCATTCACCACTAGAAAAGCTACATGAGTGAATGAATCATTCTCCCTTGGTCATATCAACACTAACATAGCCCCGTGCATGACTAATATGGGAGAATGTCTGCCCGATGTTGAAACATCAATGCTCATCATTAGCCAAATCAACATGGCTAATCTTGTGTATCATCCTCCTCAGTAAAATCAGTATGGCCACTATGGGAGGATATCTTTCCATCTTCTCATCTGTGGATAAGTACTAGAGCTTCACTACTCCCTTCTATACCATGTCTCGGATGAAGTCATGCAAGAAGATTATGAAGTTGCACCACTTCACGACTTGCGATACTGGTTGTGACATACTCCGCCTTGCTGTACTGAGTGCTACAGAAGCTTGATTCTAGCTTATCCCAGAAATCGTACCTGATTCCAAGCTGAAGAAACACCCTGAGGTGATCAATCTGTCTACTACACTCCCTACTCAATCAGAATCTGCATATCTCTACAGCCTCACTTCATCACCTGAGACAAACCATATCCAATTGTACCATGCTTTGCTACCACCCACTGGAACTGTCTTGGCTTCAACCAAATATTGGCTCAAGGTGCTCACTGCAAATAAAATATCTGCCATGGCATTAGCCAGGTATATCAAGGATCCAATCAACTTCTTGTACATCATGGGATCCACCAAATCTGAATCTGAAGTAGAATCACTCAACTTCTTCAGATTTTTCATCATAGGTGTAGTCATGGACATGTAGTCCATGATATCGTATCTCATCATTATCCCCTGAATGAGGAAGATCTCATATGATCTCATCACACCTCTAATCCCAAGAGTACATCTGGCCAAGATCCTCCATCTCAAACTCTGAGGCCAACTCCCTCTATCACTAGAGTAAGCCCTGTTGTCCAGTTTGCCTCACTGGATGCTCCCTCTATGACTGAGAAAAAATCCATACTCAGTCCTCCTGAATGGATGCCTCCTATGTCACTGTAGCAATATCACATCTCCTAGAGGCCTCTTGCCTCTAAAGTTTCTGTATGGCCTCCTCAACTCATGACACTTGTCTATCAGTCCTGGGAGATGTCTCTCTCCCACTTGGATCTAGGGGGGCACTCCCTCTGAATAACCGACTCTCTCTTGAGCCAACTGACTCTTTATGAGATTAGGCTCACTTCGAGTCTATATATTCTTCGTTAAAACCAAGCTCATCAAGTATCCATCGATCCCAGAGTACCATGCTCTCTCTAAAACATGACTCCCTCTGAGTTTGTACAATATCTGGAGACATCTGCTCCCTCTGCATCTCCAATGAACTATCCTAGGAGGTCGCTCCTCCCTACTAGATGCCGAGGGATGACTTCCTCTAAAATGTAGCTTCATATGAACTGGTACTAGGTGGGGTTGTCTGCCTCATCACTGGTGGAGCCACCTACTCCTCCTCATAAATATCCATGTGGAACACTCTGTATCCCACAAAAGTATCCTTCTTTTTTGAAGGGTCTAACTTTGTCTTCTTCACCTTCGGTATATGGATGTATACTGTCATGTATACAAATCCATGTATGGATAGCCTACTCCATGTCTCAAACTAGATACCATCTAATATGTTTCTTCTTGCAATTGTTACTATAGCTCCCTCTTAGAGCTGTCACCAGTGACCTACACGAAATAAGCGCAATAACAAAAAAATAGCAGACAAGAACAATATTCTTATGATAAGGAAATAGGAACAAGAATAAAAAATGGGAAACATGAACAACACTTTTCTAGTGTTGTTACCAATCATTCCTTAGTAGTAACCTACCTGGAAGAAAAGAAGAAAAATAGACAAGAGCAACACTTTTCTAGTGTTGTGACCTCCATAGTAACCTGCCCGGGACAAAGACAACAACCAAGAACATCTCCTAGAAGAGATCAATTTCATCTTGTAAATAAGTGCATCATTAGTACTAGACAATGATAATTTACACAATGATCATTATACTAACAATATTCAAAATGTTTGATAGAAAAAATACTTAGCAGTAATAGATCTCTAAAGACTGCTATCCCAGTTTACAACATTTACTTAAGATGCAACAATAAAATATCAAACCTGATATGAAAACCTGGATCCTTGCTATTGTTGTCCCATTTTATTTCGATTTGTTATACAATGTAGGAGACATCACCATTGTTCCTCCAACTCTTGGGCTTCCTTTAAGTGTACTAGATCTAAGATCCCTTTGGGTCTACTATCACCATTTGGATAAATGTCCTTTTTCCAAGTGTACATTTCCTGTAAACACCCCCATACTCTATTAAATGATATAACTTGGAAACATATACAAGTGCATACCTTTGAAATTTGTAGCACCATCCAACTTGTCTTCTTATCTGAAACTAGACACCATCAGTAAATGAGGAAATCAAAAAATCAAGATAGCAAAAAGTTCAATGTCCAGGAAAAATGTCAATAAACCCTAAAATTTCAACTTTGACGGAAAGTCAAACTGAGAAGTGAAATAGGTGTGCTAGGGTAAGGCGAGTTGCTCTATACAAATGTTTTTCCTCAACTCAGCCCAATAAATGCTTAGCAATCTTCACAAAGAAAGTTGCTGCAACTGCAGTAGTGGGTTTTAGATGAAATTTCAACTTCCACGAAGATGCAATTTGAGACCACTAGGAGGTGTGTTAGGCTAGGGAGATATGCTGTATGGAAAAATTAAACTCAACATCCTCCAATAAATTGCTTAGCGAGCTTGAAAAGTTCAGGTCTGTGCAGTGGCAAATTGCAGTGGAAAATTGTAGCGACAAACAAAAAGTGTGCAGTGGCAATATTTCAACTAGCTCTAATTCCATATTGATGTTTTATGATTCTCATCTCTTGATATTTATTTCCTTATGATTAATAAAAAGATTCACTTTCATACATTAGTTATCATAGAATAACTATACACTGAAAATCTCAACTATAACGATGCATCAGAAATAACAAGATCTAGAAATATTAACCATGCACAATAGACACAAGAACACAACACAAGAACACACGATTTTATCCTAGGAAACCAAACCTTAGGAGAAAACCAAAGCACCTTTCTATAGAAGAATTTAGTCCAAGATATTACTAGTACATCACCATCAATAGCCAAAATACCATACAAAGAATATCCTCCCCAAGGCTAGCATCACCAAGACCTAACGCCTCAATAAGATGACCAAGAGAAACCAAGAAAGACCTTCTCCAAGTGTGGCACACTCTCCAATATAACCAAAAACCATGAAATATCAAAATTACCAAAATCTGCAACTCCAACTACCTCATGTGCACTGTAGAAAGGGGAACTGTCTGCCTGTCCAAATGAAATGATCTAGTCTTGTATTTATACTAATATGGGCGCCAGTCTGGGGACGACTTCTTATTTTTGGGTCTTCAATTAATTTATTATTTTTCTTTGGGGCCGACTTCTCTTCCTAGGTCTTCAACTTGTTCACAGGGCTTCTTGTAATGGCATAGACGAGTCTTCTTATACTTTCTTATGGAGAATGTCTGCCCGAAGTTGAAAATCTCCAACATATTAATATTAATGCAATGTATAACCTTGATGCTCTATGAAAAGCTTTGAAGAGATCCAACTTGATGATGAAGATGGACACTTTTTTAAACTTGATAGAGTGCAAGGATTCTTAAGCCATGTTGATTTCATCATGAATCTATCACTGATTTAAAAATTCAAGCTACTTAGATGAAACAACTTTTGATAGTATCGGCTTGATCCTTCAAGCTATAATCTTGGTGTTGATTTTTTATATGGAGTTACATAGGGAGGTTAGTCAATAATCCTCAAAGGAGTATATATATGTTTTTTTAGGGATAAATGAGAGAAATGTTGATTTGAAAGATCCAAGAACTTTCCTATATCTTTGAGATTCCTTTACAATAGCTAGTAAGTGTTCCTTAATATAACCATAAAACCCTATATAAAATTATTTTTTTCATCCATCCATGTTGGGAGTTTTCTCCCTTTGAAAAGAATAAACTACCTCCTTCATTTCCTCCTTTTTCATGGGATCCGTCAAATGATCATTTTGGTTTTACTTTACAAACCTTGGGAAGAAAAATGGGATTTTAACAATCTCAATGATGTTTTCCACTTGAGAATCTTTATATATATTGGAAATGAGTCGTTGCCACCTTTAAAATCTCTTGGAAACTTTTGACTCTATCACCCTCTGCATTTTGAACATCCCAAATTGTACTCATACTTTTCCTCATATTGGCAAAATTATAGAAAAAGCAAGTGTTCTCATCTCCCTTTTCAACCCAGGAGACCTTGCTTTTTAGTTGCCATTATGCACTTTCCCAACTTAACAAATCCCTTCTTGAATCCTCCAATCCTTTTAGTGTGATTTGTTCATCTTCATTGAAAACACCACTTGAATTCTGATCATATAATTGTGTATGTGCATTTATACCACCCATAGATCCACGTGGACACTATTTTGTTTCTCTTTGGCCCAATCTATTGCCAATTTATTGATCTTGTTTGATTCGAAAATGATGTTTAAAATACTTGGTTGAGTTTTAAGCATGTGTTAAATTACCATTCAAAAACTTAAATGAGGAAGGAGATTTTAATGAAAGAATGTTTCAACCATATTAAATCATACAAAACATAAAATAGACATAAGGAACAACAAACCATAACACCAATCTTGATAACGGAGTTTAGAAAGGTTGCCTAGGTCTCTGGGCCTATGTCTTTGTGGGGGAGGTTTTCTTATTAATCTTCAATGATACAAAATTACATCATAAGTATATCAAATGAATTACAAACTGGTCTAGATGTGTTCTACTCGACCTCAATAATCCAACACAACTGACGACACTGAAAAAGGTTTAGCATAGCTCCCAGAAATGGCCTCCAAAGTTCGCTTCCTCAATGTCTTCCCTGCATAAAAATGGCATAAGATTCCAAAATCTTCAGCATTATGTTGTTTATGAACCTCCTCATGCTGTCAAAAACCTCTGATTCTTATAGATTTGGAGTTGGGGGTCATCTCCCAACTTCCCCCCAAGATTTGGCCTAAAAAAGGGCTCCAGATCCTAAAATGGGTAAAAATCAGGCTAAATCAACATAAAAATCATTTAAATCTTTATAATAAGGTTTAAAACCCACTTTTGTAGCATATTGGGTGTGCCATCCCCCTTTACCTGGGCTCTTGGTCATATGGGATGGCCCATGTGGCCACGTGCTAGGCGCTAAACAATTAAACCCCTATTCATCCTCCCTCGCTCCTGGCTCTGGGTTGCATGGGAGGCATGTGGCCATGCCCAAGTGTCATCCACGCCCTAAACCTCCAGTCCAGCCCTAGTCCATGGCCCTTGGTCAGTCAGGATAGCCCCCGTCGACCGGGGCTTATCCCCAAACCTCTGCTCTAACCACAACAAAACAATAATGTGTCAAATAGGGGTTAAGTCCCATGGTATAGTTCGGTCGGTCTGTCGGTTGTTTCAAAGTCGTTGTGTGATGTGGAGGTCGGATGGTCGAATCTGCCGGAGGTGCAATTTTTTTTGACTCAACTGTTATTGGCCAAATCCAGGGTGCCACATGGTGCCCTCTGATTGGGCCATCTGTCACCACCGGATTGGACACCGTACACACAATCAACTTCCTAGTGGATTGCCACGTCAACCTGCCAATGCATCTGCCCAATCATCACCGTACGACACGTGTCAATCCCATAGCCTACCACTTGGTGCCACGTCACTTTGCCGTACTGTACAGTTAGCCTCTCGGTCAGTGCCATGTCACTTCCACCTATCATCCATACTACCATGTGTTAGACTGTCATTGGGCCACGTCAGTGTACAAACTGCCACGTTAGCGTCCGTACAGTCCACGTGTCAAATCCGTACTGTGCCAACTTAGCCTAAAAACACAAAAAAAGAGTGACACGTGTCACCTCCTCGTGCTGCCATGTGTCCCTACTGACATCGTCATGATGTCATACTGATGTCGCCTAACACATCATGTTGACGTACTGGTGATGTCAACAGTACGACCTGTTTGATTGTTGATTTTGACTTTTTGAGTTTTTTGCCTGTTTGGGAAATCGATCAGAACACGATAACTTTCACATACGGTGTCCATTTTTGGAAAACAATATATGGCCAGAATCGGCGCGACGAACCTGACGCAATGGCGCTGGTTTCGTCCAATTTCAATAACTTTTCTTTTTAGGCCTTCCTGGATCCATTTTGGATCATGCCTCCCCACTAAGACCTTTTGGTCCTCCAAAAGGATATTAAGCAGTCATCAAGTGCGGGATAGGCCTCCCCACAACCATGAAAACTGAAAGAATATTGTTAGCCACTTGAACTCGTTCACATCTTCTTGAATCCACTACCATCCATGTAGACAACATTAGCAGTGATAACATCAGAAATATGACTGAAATTGAACCAAAATGTTTGATGTGCTTGCAAAACATTAACTTATCTTGAAGCAAAGTATGATTGAACTTCCATTCTACAACCATCTCATGTTCATGCTTAAGATCAAGTACTTTAATTGGCACAATTATAGGTGTGTTTCTTGCATAAGCTGCCTTCCTTAATTGTTCCATTGTTTGAAAATATTGATTTGCTTTTATGTGATGAACATGTACAACATATTCATTTCCTTCTTTGGTTAAGTGATATTGATTATGTTCCCTGTAGAAGATTGCTTTGCGATCATATAAATAAGGGCTTCCTAATACCATTCCACATGTTTCTAGTGACACCACATCACATGTTACTTCATCCACATACTTAGATGTAATTGCAAATTTAATGATACATTGCTTTGTTGTGGGAAATTTGTGATCTTTGCTTATCCAATTAAGTGAATAGCGTTTGTGATGTATCTTAGTGTTCAATCCCAATTTCTTAACCACTTCCTCTGAAACAAAGTTAGATTGAGATCCACTATCTATCAATGTATCGATCTTAGTATGTTTCATTATGCTTAGTATGTTTCATTATGACCCTTATATGAAACAATTTACTTCTAGAATCATATCCATCACCAATTTTACCCAACAAACCAACTGATGTGATCTTAGTTTCATCACCTGAATCATACCCCAAGTCTGTTGGCCGTGTTGCTGTTTCAACTGTTTGCCTCCCTTTCCTCTCTTTGAACCACTTCGGTCTCTTCTCTGGATGAAATTTCCAGCAATGGTCATCATCATGCCCTTCTTTCTTCAAATGCTTGCAAGAGAGCTTCCCTTCCTTCATTGTTGCTGAATTTTCTTTCTTTCCATTCCCCTTTCTTTTGTTGTCTTTCCTTGAAGGTGATTCCCCCGATACACCAACTCATGTTTTCCCTACTTCAATATGCATTGCTTGAACATAAACCTCATCAAGATTAGTAGGTCCAAACATAAATATAGTGTTACGAATATGTGCAAGTAAACCTCCTATATATTTCATAAGAGTTTCTTGTGTATGTAATGGAATATTTAACATTAATGTCATCTTACGAAATTCATCCGTGTATTCTTGTACCATTTTCCCTTTTCTTAGTGTAAGACTTTGCCATTCAATTAAAAACTTTTCCTTATAACCCAAAGGATAAAATTGCTTTCTAAGTGAAAAAAAAATCTTGCCATGATGGAAATACATTACCAACTTGCTGAGTACCATGTTGCAACTTACTCTGCCACTAGATGAGTGTTGTGCCTGCAAGATGAAGCGATGACAATTTGATTTGGGTTGTCTCATCTTTGATTTGTTGCACACTACAATAAACTTCCATATGTCTGACCCAATTATCAAGCCTCTCAGCATTGACTTCAGTACCATACATGGGCAATTCAAATTTTACATCAAGCTTAAGCAATTGCATATCATGCTTATGTTTATGAGAATATTTTCTTGCTGTAGGAGTTGAACTTGTAGTGAGATCTTGAAGAAGAAGAATATGGATATGAAGGAGGTGAAGGAGGAGTTTTAGGAGGGTCCTCTCCTTCTTCCCTTTTGGCTTGCTTTTAATATTCCCCTTGAACCAGTCTCTTCCATTTCAAGTAATCAACCTACAACACTTTTACCATCTCCGACATGGAAAAGAAGGTTCTTTGAAACTCTCTTTCATTTTGAGAAAGTCCTTCTTCCGATGCCATCTTCTCACTTTGAGATGTCCTCTTTCTTGATCCAATATTAGGATATACTTCTACAAGCTCATCTTCACCATGAATTAGCTTTTCCCTGGTAATCATGCAAACTCAAACAACCAACTGTAAACCTGCTTTGATACCACTTGATTAGAAAATGATCTTTAAAAGAATTGGTTGAGTTTTAAGCATGTGTTAAATTACCATTCAAAAAATTAAATGAGGAAGGATATTTTAATGAAATAATGTTGCAGCCATCTTAAAGAATACATAACAGAAAATAGAAATAAGGAACAACAAACCATAACACCAATCTTGATAACAGAGTTTGGAAAGGTTGCCTACGTCTTTGGGCCTATGTCTCAGTGGGGGAGGCTTTCTTATTAATCTTCAATGATGCAAAATTACATAAGAAGTATCTCAAATAGATTACAAATTGGTTTGGATATGTTTTGCTTGACCTCAAGAATCCAACACAACTGACGACACTAAAAAAGGCTGAGCGCAGCTCCCAGAAATGGCCTCCAAAGTTCGCTTCCTCAATGGCTTCCCTGCATGGCCTCCAAAGTTCGCTTCCTCAATGGCTTCCCTGCATAAAAATGACATAAGCTTCCAAAATATTCAACATTATGTTGTTTTTGAACCTCCTCATGCTATCAAAAACCTCTGATTCTTATAGATTTGGAGTTGGGGGTCATCTTCTAACTTCCCCCCCAAGATCTGGCCTAAAAAAGGGCTCCAGATCCTAAAAATTGGGTAAAAATCAGGCTAAATCAACATACAAATCATTTAAATCTTTATAATAAGGTCAAAAACCCACTTTTGCAGCATATTAGGCACACCACCCCATTTACTCAGGCTCTTGGTCATATGGGATGGCCCATGTGGCCATGCGCTAGGTGCTAAACAATTAATCCCCTATTCATCTGCCCTGGCTCCTGGCTCCGGGTCACATGGGAGGTATGTGGCCATGCCCAAGTGTCCTCTGCGCCCTAAACCTCTGGTCCAACCCTGGTCCATGGCCCCTGGTTGGTGGGGCTATCCCCCACCGACTGATGCTTATCCCCAAACCTCCACTCTAACCACACCAAAATGACAATATGTCGCATAGGGGTTAAGTCCCATGGTATAGCCCGGTCGGTCCGCTGGTTGTTCCGAAGTCATTGTGTGATGTGGAGGTTGGATGGTCAAATCCACTGGAGGTGCAATTTTTTTTGACCCAGCCGTTATTGGCCAAATTCGGGGTGCCACATGGCACCCTTTGATGGGGCCCCCAGCCGTTATTGGCCAAATTCGGGGTGCCACATGGCACCCTTTGATGGGGCCACATGTCGCCTCTGGATTGGTCACCATACACACAATCAACTTTCCAGTGGATCGCCATGTCAACCTGCCAACACATCTTCCCAGTCAACGTTGTATGATACGTGTCAAGCCCGAAGCTTGCCACCTAGTGCCACGACACTCTACTGTACTGTATAGTCAGCCGCTCGGTCAACACCATGTCACTGCCACCTATCATCTGTACTGCCACGTGTCAGACTGTCATTGGGCCACGTCAGTGTTCATACAATCCATGTGTCAAGTCCGTACTGTGCCAACTCAGCCTGGAAATGCAAAAAATTATTGACACATGTCACCTCCTCGTGTTTCCATGTGTCCTTGCTAACATCATGTTGATGTCACCTAACACATCATGCTGACGTACTGCTGACGTCAACACTATGACTTGTTTTACTGTTGACTTTTTGACTTTTTTGTCTGTTTGGGAAATCAATCAGAACGCGATAAATTTCGCATACAATGTCCATTTTTGGAAAAAAATGTATGGCTGGAATCAGCGCGACGAGCCCGACACAATGGCGATGGTTTCATACGATTATGAGATGATTTTTAGGCCTTCCTGGATCCATTTTGGATCATTCTTTAAGGACTCATTGAGTTGGTACATGATTGAATTTCTAGAGTCACTATTAACATGCACCCATTCCTTAATGACCATCTTCTTATATTTCTCAACCCACAACTAGTTATGATTATATTTAAAAGGTACTAGGGGTTTTATATCATAATTCTCCATTTGAAGGAAAATTGGAGAGTGGTTTGAAATCCCCCCTTGTCCAACCCAATATTTGACCTTAGTAGTGCCAGCCATGAGATCATCTAAAACAAAGAACCCATCAAGCCTTTTCAAAATAACCTCATTAGCTAACTTGTTATTCCTCCATGTGGGAGACAACTTAACTAGCTCCACATCACATAAATTTTCCGCATCGAATTTGTTGGAAAAGAAATTAGCTAATGAGTCTAGCCTTCCATTATTGCACTAGACTTTGCCTCTCTTCATTGTGATATTTATGTCTCCACCCAGGATGACATTCCCAATCCTTATGTTATCCATCTCAAACCATATTTCCCATAATTATCTTCGGTTCCCATAGGGTCCATACATGTTGAAGAGAGAAAGGAATTCCATAAGTCTAAGGATTGAATTTTCACCTTTATTCCCCAATGTAGAAGTTCTCAACTAAAAGCCTTGCATTTCTTGCTCTGCTATGTTAACATGCCACCTCGATTACCTTCTGAATCTAGTGCCAAAAAATTCGAACCCTTGAGAACCCCCTTCAAAGTATTCATAGCTGCACTAGAACTACCATTGTTTCCTACAAGCATATAACATCAACATCATTAGAGACTACTAATCTATGAATCATGCTCTTTTTATGTACTACTCCCAATCCTCAAATATTCATAGAGAGAATAATCATTTTTAACCTTTTTGGAATACTTCCCTACTCTAAGGGTCCTTAGCATAGTGTTCTCTTTTCTACCCTTGATCCGAATCAGATCCACAAAAAGGGAATCGGCTATTGACATAGGCTCTAAAATCATTGGCATAGGCAAGGTTTGAGGCTATGGACAAGGAAGGAGACTGGGTTGTTGGTGTGAATGGCCCCATGCCATCACAATCAATGAACACCCCTACAATAATATCAAATCATAAGGCTAACATATGAAATGTAAAGTTGCAAGGAAACATGCATATATATAATAATAATAATAATAATAATAATAATAATAATAAAAGCATGAGACTTCTCCACAAATGTAATAAGAGAAAATACAAGAGAGGAGCAACGAGACTGGGGAAGCTAGAGGGTTGGGGATGCTTGACCTTCCATCTATCCCCCAACTGATCCACCCTCTTATATACTAATTTCCCACAAAGAAAGCGGGGTTCTTTGGCTGAGATTGAAGGAAATGCTGCCAATATTTCCATGTGGAGCATGAAGATGAATTATAGAGCCTATAACCTACACATTTTTGAATAATATGAGAGCCTGACTGAAGCCAATTAAGTGTGGATTTCCCATTGATTCCTAGGGTAAATATCAAGTTTTCTCTTTGGTATATCTCTCTATTATTGTGAATTTTTCTAACTAAGAGTTTTTAATGGTTGCTCTGTATTTTCAGTGGCTACTCTTTAGTTTTAATGGTTGTTTTGTTTACTTATTGAGCTAAGATTTCATTTGTAGCTATAATGTTGGAGATTTATTTCATATTTATGATTGTTTATGAGTAAATGCATTACACAACAACTCTCTATCCTCCATCGTTGGTTTATTTTTGAGATTGGAGATATGTGAGCACCATTATTTTGTTGTTTCAATGTTGTAGAGAGTTCCTAAATCTGATTTTCTTGTGTATTGATTGTTGGAAGTGATGACAAATGTCAATGTGATTTGCCATGCTTAACATGAGCTGCTTGTTGAGTTTTATAGGCTTATTTGGTTGCTTGTAGCTTACTGAGGGACAATCTACAACCCAAAAAACCCGAGGAAGCCATTCCATATCTACTTAAATCCATTCCTTAGAGCCTACAGACTATACATGCCATTTTATTCCTAGTCGAGAGTCCATATGGTGCGATATGGGGTTGTATGGTTTGTACAGTCCTGTGTGGGGGTATCTCTTGCTTGGGAGAGTAGAAATTAGTGACTTACCTCTTGTTTTGGTTGTTCTATGCTCATAGACCATCGTGGGTCCTTCCTTCATTGACCATAGCTTGATGTTTAGCTAGAAATGGTCATTGGATGGCTTAGATGAATTAATAATGCTTGATCAACACTTCCTTTAAATATTTGAACTGACACCTTTTTTGCATTGATGTGAAGTTTAAAGAGTGTTCTCTTCATTAGGAAATCATCAATCTTTTTCTTGTTTTCTTTTCCTCTCATCGATTTTGGTGTCCTTCAAGACTTAGACTTCATCTCAAGTATGATTTGTGAATGGTGTTTGGACTAACGTGTATGGAATTGTGTTGTTCTTTGTATTCTTTCCACCACCTTATGAAACCATCCCATGTATGTGTCAACCAATGTCCATCTCCTGTATGCTAGTGAGTGGCGTTGGAATGAATTAGAATTTGGTCGTGAATAGAGAGAAATTGGAAGTGGAATCATCTCCAAGCCAATAAGCGACCATTAAGTTGAGTTATTCTTCCATTCAAGCATTACATTGCAGAACTATGTTAGGATATTTAGACACCTAGGAGTTAGTTAAGATCAACATGGTCCAATGTGTCTTTAGGTAAAAGTTTGTTTCTTTAGTATGCATTTGTAGTTATTTAATTCTACAGTCACAATATGTTCTAGACATAAAGTGATCTAAGGGTTCATATTATCCTCGATACTAAGGACTATATTGATATATGGCTTAACACCTGATTGGTTCATGATCTATATTTAAAGAGCATGGAGGTTCATTTAATGAAGATTGATTATGAGAAACTCTTATGTACACTATTTTTCTTTTGCATTAATATACTGCCTCAAGTGGCCGTGTTGGCTAGGGCCATCGACTGTTTCACTCTTTAAGGGTTTTAACCACGTAAAACATTGATGTATTGATCTTTGATTTGGTTGTGCGAGCTATTGCTTAAGGTGTTCAACCAATGTGGAAGTACCATGTTTTGTTGAACATGGTATTTAGAGACTGTAGGAAGAACCCTCCCTTTGTTTATCGATGCCCTCAACCTGTGTCACTGCATACATCAAAATATTTAAGGGTTTTGCTATTTTTTTGCATTTTTGGGTTAAGTGGGTTGTTCCATTGTGTCTAGAGCATTGTTTTTAGTTGGAAACACTCTTCATCTCACCCAAAAAAGTTTATGTTTTCCCAAGATATCACATTTTTTGTCAGGTATGGAGTAAAGTTTCATCATGCCTTTTAAATTATTTTTTTACTAAGTTAATATTGTGATTTTACCATTTATATTTATGGTTTGCTGCTCTTTCAAGTCTGCATATGCTCTTTGTCATGCAATCTGTATGATCCCGACAAATTAGAAACATAGCGAAAAGTGCTTTCTTTTATGCATATGCTCCTCACTCTGTGGTTTATGCAAGCTCAACAAATAAAAAACATAGAGAAAATTTGCATTTTCTAGGCAAGGTAATCAAGATATAACTCTAATATTGTTAAGTTTTGAATTTTTCTTTTTGATTTTTTTTTTTTTTTGTGTGCAACCATGTTAGTTTTTTGTAAGAAAAAACAAAGGTTTTAGGGGCAAACACATATGTTGAGACAAAGGGTTAAAAAACGAGTTGAAAAAACATCATCCTTCATAACGTTTACAATATATTTTGCAATAGCTCATTTGGTTGAAAGTTAATTTATTTAATAAAAGGTCTCGAGTTCAAATATTTCTTTTTATTAACTTACCTTTTGAAAAAGTTCATGCTGCCTTAAGTTATAACATAACTTTATTGTAATGTCGAATTCACTTAAATTATAAAAGCAAAGCTCTATAAAGTAACTTTTTTGTTATTTTTGAAGTTTCTTTTTACATGCAACTTTAATTTGTAAAGTAACTTTATTGTAAAAGTGATTCTCACTTATTTTATAAAAGACAATGACTTCATAAGTAACTTATTTGTAAAAGTAAGCTTATAGGCAAAGTTAGAAAAGACATATAATTTTTTTACTAAACAATCTTTTTGTGCATTCTTCACCATGTGAGACAACCTCTACTTGCCACGTGATACCTTGGTTACATTTTATTCCTTTTTTAAAAAGGACACAACATATAAAGTTTGTTTACAATGCCTATTTTTTTTTAAATTTCTGGTTTTTTGAGAGCTTTCCATCCAGATATTAGTTTCTACATTTAAAGCCATTTTATCTACACATTTTAATATTGCTAGTCCAAATGATATTTTTCTTACCAATACTAACTATTTCTCATGGAAATCCTGTATGGAGGATGTACTATGAACTAAAGGACCATACTAGATTCCCCTGGGAAAAGAAAAAAAACTTATTGATGCCGCAAAGAAATCCAAATGGGATAATAAAAATGATGAGGCACATGGATTAATTAGAATGTCCATCTCTAGTGATTTACAGTTTCTCCTTCAAGGAATTGATTACCTAGGTGAAGCTTGGAAAAATATGGAAGCCATATTTGGTAAACCTAATGAGATTTGAGCCCAC